>CAKAKQ010039269.1:0-10798 GCA_916700675.1 Helicolenus avius
TGCTACGCTGGATCCACGGCACCCCAGCCACTCCTGCACCATCAGTCAAACTCATGCCACACATACAAGATGGATAGACCCACATACACATAGACCTACATGTTCACTGGCACCCTGGAAATCTCAGTAACATCACTTGACACAGTGATACTGATAACACAACGGTTAAATACTGACATGTATGTCACCCGGTCCATTACATATATATGTAAACTGAATTTAAAGATTAACCACTTTATTTCACACACGAGCTATGGATGTTTTCACATGAGCTTAAAGGCACAAGTACTGTATGTATGCACGCACACACAAGCACAATGAAAACTGCCCGCACAAAGGCCCAGCTCCTATCAATCTTTAAACAGGCAATTTCTCTTAATACTAAGGTGGGCCCAGCCAAACAAACAGGGGCAAACAATTAATAAAGCTCTTTGAGATAAACAATATACTGGAGCGTGATGTCAGGCCAAGCATTGCTTTTTTTTATTTTTAGTTATTGCTTTCGTCAATTTGACTGGAGGGTTTTCCTCACACAGAGGCTGAAATCTGCTTATTGGTTCTTTCATATCAGGTCTTTCCCGTTCCTTCTCCACAGCTCTTAATTTGATTAGTGTTAAATGAATTTAATTAACTGCTTCCCGTTTGAGGTGTCATCACATATTATAATTATTTAAAGAAAAATCTTATAGCATCAGGTGGCAGTGAAAAGGGTGACGGGTCATGTACCACAGCCAGATGTGTAATATTACAAGATTCACATAAACCACTACTAGAAGTTAAATGGCTTTCCTCGGGATTTTGACCTTCTTTGACCTATCTCCTTGAACTTAGTGATATTCCTGTGGGCATTAGAGTTGCAGAGATGTCAAAACTGGACTGGTGTATTCACCCCGAATGCATTGAACCGTAGCAGCATACATAAAAGCAGTGACAGTCATCTTCACTGAAGGCCAAGATGGTTTGGTTTGTGTATTTGAAGTACACGCTTAGCTTAGCGTAGTGTAGGGAGGCTTCAGCATATGCAGCAAGAGAAATGATACAAATTTGCTCCAAATACTGGGACACTATAAATGTCTAGCTTTGTTCTTCTTTGCTGCCACTGCCCCTTCTACTTTACTCCTCTCTGAGCTCTTGATCTATTGATCTTTTTGCAGATTGCATCTCCAAACTCAACAGTTGATTTCTGTTTTTGTGTGTTGTGAGTATTTTGGTGGCCTTGTCATAGACTTTTCAAATTTTTTTTGTTAATTTTGATCTACAGGGCACAACTACTTAGATTTTGAAAAAGGCAAATAATTACCACAACCATGAACACTGTAGACTGGAACCAGATAGTATTAGTTGATAGTATTAAAAAAGTAACTGAAAATATAATTTCACGTTTTTATATATTTTTTATAAATTTACCTACTCAGACATATGACAACATTTGTTTTGTTTTTTTGTTGTTCAAATGCCTTGAATGACCTATATTTACCTGACAAGTACCTTTTGCAGTTGTATTGTTGATTGTAACACTTATTCATCTGGAGCAGAGGCAGAAGTAGTGTGATGTTCTTATGGAGCTTTAAAATCCAAAGGCTTTTACACACTGGGGCCTTTTTTTTTTTTTTTTTCTTGCAATCAATTGGCATGTCAATATTTTTTTTTGAACTGTTGTTTTTGTCATTTTACACGCCGAGAAAACAACTTTTTTTTGTCGGAAAGAGGCCGATTTTTCTGAGGTTCTACAACTTTACTTTATACTCGACAAAGGCAGCGCATACCAGATCCACTCCTTTCATTCTTACCTTTCACAATAAAAGCCCTATACCATATAATATTCACAGATGAGTATTTTGCATTTTCATGTCATTTATTCATCACGTCTCCGGTGTGTAAAGGCCTTTAGGCAGGAGGTTGGGGTGGATGGATAGTCAACAAAGTGCATATATTTGAAATGAGACTGCTGTCCATTTCCTGTTTCCTACTGACAGTCAAAGTTGTATTTTAACCACGACCATGACCTGGGACATCCAGTAGCCGATGATGATTCCGGCCGCGGACCTTTGTTGTGCCATCCCCCAATCCCTCCTTGCATTTTCTGTCTGTATCTCTACTATCACTATCAAAAAAAGGCAAATGCCAAAAAATAGAACTTGACTGTGATCTTTGCATAAGCTTGACCAAGTAGTTTTTGTTTTAATCATGGCCACATTTGTTTCCTAACTTCCTCAATACCTTCTAACCTTCTGGCGTGAGAGAACATTGATCAACCACAGACTCCAATAAAACAGTGTTAGTTTCAGCCGCCTATTCAACATGGTGTTTCATCAGTAATAATACACATGGTGTGTCCACATGCTCACATTCCATGAGCAAAACCTCTTTCGGTCCAGAGGAAGCATAGCTTCCTTGTTTTGGTGTAGGTATTGTCTGGTTTATAACGTGCAGCGATGAGCTTACATGAAGAGGTACACAGATAAATCAAACATAAATTCACCGCCTGATCCTTAGTAGGTCACTGCTTTACCCACCACCCCTCCACTCCTGCTATTATGGCATAATAGGAAGTGTACTATGTGTGTGTGTGTGTGTGTGTGTGTGTGTGTGTGTGTGTGTGTGTGTGTGTGTGTGTGTGTGTGTGTGTGTGTGTGTGTGTGGTGGGGGGATGACAAGGTGGATGAGCCATGCAGCCTGCGGCAGAGGGAGGTGGAGTGTATGATCTGAACGTTGGGTGGGGTGGGGTGCAATGACCATCTGCGAAATGAAAACAAATGGGTTGTCATCCCCCAGGACGAAGTCTATCTCCATCTATTTTTAGTCATGATGTCTTTGAACTGGTTGGCCATGTGGACTGTGTGCATTTCACTCATGTTGCTTTTTGAAGATTATCATTTTCAGAATTAAGTTACAGGTAATAAATTATCTGCCATCCATTCAATCTCAAGTTCATTCTTGACCTCCGTATGTGTGAGAACTGACCTCAACTCGATGTCCACTTGTTAGCTTTTTCAGAGCTTTTAACCATACTTTGTCAGCCAGTTGAACTGACTCCCCAGGTGGTTGTACTGTATACAGGACAAGGTGGTATCCCCTGTCTGTGGCATTGGATGTGAATGTCCTCATTGATGTTTCTCCGGTCGTCCACTGACTCCTGCTCGATGACCACCGATGTTGTCTGCTTCCACTGTTCATTCGGTGCTTGCTATTTCACTGATTTGATGCTCCCCACAATGGCACATGTGATGTAATGATGATATCATACACCACTCCAGTCTTCCTCTCAGGGGGGTCCTTTCTTTAGGCTTGACTAGCAGAAATTAATTAAGGTGTTGAATGCTTTGTGGTAACTCCTTGTGACTTGAAGATTCTGACACAGGACTGGTAAAAAGGGTGAGGTGTGTCAGTTATGTTGCACCTGACCCCCCTTCGGGCATGATACACCTACATGTCCCCATGCTCCTTGATGACTTGGGAATGTGATGTGCAGGGTGTCTACTGCTTGTCTTTTTGACCACTGCTGGGTTAGGCCACGGCTTTACCCAGAACAGTAGCGTACTACCTGGGTTGGCTTGGGCCCCCTACTTCGGCCTAGGTTATAGAAAAGTAGGTGGGCTGCGGCGACTAACCTATAGCTGGTCAGGATCAGTATGGTTGGGTCGATGATGTGCCGCAGCAAAGCGTCCAAATCAACCCTCCAAAGTGACCAAAATACTGACCATTCTGAGCACAACAAGGCCTCACACTGAGACAGGAGAAACCACATTTGCATGAACCATGAGCTCCAGTATAATGGCTACAGTCCTACAATAGGCCATAAAGTATCTAACAACAGCTCCTTCAAAATGATGCCAATGGGGAATGACACATCTGACCATTATTTATTTATTTCAGAGAGTGTGTGTATGTGTGTTCACGTCAGAGGGTATAAGCATCAGAGAAAGCTCATCAAGTCAGCGAGGTAATTAATGAATATTTTAAATGTCATGATGATGGGAACCACTTGACAAGAGGACCAAAGACTGACTGGGGGATGATTAAGAAGTCTCCCCATCGCTTGTCCATCTAACACACACACACACACACACACACACACACACGCACACTCCACAGAGGCCAGACAACCCAGGACTCAAACTTAATTCCAAATGTGGGGCGTTCAGTCTCCCCTTCTCACCCTAAACAACATCCGCTCCCATCTACAGCCACTCTGTGGGCGACAACACAAAACCATCCCCGATGAAATGAAGTGCAAGGTGTTAATAACTGTTAGCAGAGTTACATTCCAGAAGAGGACGACACTGTGGTTTGTTGTAATCATTAACATAACGTGAGTAAAGCAATGTGGTCATCATCACCTTCTGTCATATGCATCACTTCTGTAAACATGGAGAATATTTCATGCTTTTAAAATCCAGTCCTAAGTGCAACAAGTGCTCATAACTATATGACAAAATCGTTTTTTTTTCATCAGTGCAACTCTTACTCTTACTCTTTGTTTCCTGAAGCAGCACTATGGTTTAAGGTTTACTTTAGTTTAGCCAACAAAAACTACCTGAGTAAAGGTTAGGGAAAGATCAATTCAAGAAACGGTGACTGTTGGAAGGGCACAGGATGTGAACTGTGGCCTACCATGTCATACACTTTGTTGTACCTTCAATATACCCTGACCTCCCTCCTAAGGCCGTGTTCACACTGACTTTAGCCCCACATGAAAATATGCAGCTCCCTTAATTTGAAAAAGACGCAGAGTTGTCAGGAAACTAGAATTAGGTCACAGTGACCTTGACCTTTGACCACTAAATTCTGATCAGTTCATCCTTGAGTTCAAGTGGACGTTTTTTGCCAACACGAAACACAAAAGGTTATTTTGAAAAGACATTATGCATGTAATGAGCAGAAACTCGACACGTCATCCCTGACACGTCCAGAACTTACGCTATATTGGGGTACCTAGAGCGTCATTGTTGGTAGCACGGAGCCACTGACCAAGCGACGAGTTGGGAGTGATGGCCAATCCACATAGAAAGTGTTATTTAGAAGAGTTTTTGACATTTGTCACTCGCCCATCTCGTGGAACAGATACGCTCCCATTTGATCAAATATAATCGATCCACGCAGGACCCCACCACATGTGTTTTTTAACACGCTGAGTTTTCTGTTCTCTAGCCACAGATAGATGTTTAAATCACATAAATCTCCTGCTGATTTTATGTTGTGAACTTTTTAATGGCATCTGTAATCAAATCTCTCAGTGTGGCTATGAGCTTTCCAGTTTCACTGTATGCAGATTTAAAAAAACGAATAATAATAATAATAAAATCAATGAATCAGTAAATAAAAATAATGCTGATGTCTTCCTTCCTCGTGCAGCCTACTTGAAAACTATTTTTAAGCAGTACATTTCTGCTGACAAGCAGTCGGCACGTTTTGATTACCGAGACAGTCACAACAAGGTGGGAGTCCGCTTTATTATTTTTTATGCACTGCTCACGTCTTGCTTTTAATGTCAATTCCCAGTAATAAGGATTTCTTCTGCGGTAGAACAATTACATTTGAGGTCACTTGACATGTAAACTTAGCATAACTTGTTTTCAGCATTTGAACAAATGTGTGAGGACATTTTCATCCCAATACCATAATTCATACTGTATACTCCAGACAATGATTCACAGCGTAATGTAAACATTTCCAACAAATCACGTCGATCAACTTCCACTTTTTACATCTGCCTGTCTTAAGTGAACACTAGAACCACCATTGTCGTAGTTTATATGAGAGGGAGCAGCTTTTGTTCCTATTGAGTCTGAATTGATTTATATGTTGCTTGGACAAAAGCAATGAATAAGTAATGTAACATTTGTAAAATAATATAAAAACATAATTATAACATGCCCAAAAGTGTGAATAAATGTCACATAGAAGTAATGCATTGAAAGGCAACCATAATTAATAACCATGGATTATTACAATATTTGTCTTATTTTTGTAGTTTTTCCATTGTGTTTATTGGTTATATCGCTACAAGCAAGTTGGACAGTCAGATGATCAGACAAACAATAGTTTTTTTTTGTTGTTTTTTTATAAATCACTTTATTTGGAGGTCAAACTGAAAGTGAGTGCACCTGAAATGTCTTAAATTATAATCACTCATTGACAGGAACTCATTGTGGACATGATGGGGACAAAACAACTGCCTCAAAATCTTTGATGAATGTATGTTTTTTGTAGTTTGTTAGTTTTTTTGTTCGAGGAATTGTACATGCACTGCTACACATGGATAGGGCAGGCTTAATCACCCCATGCAAACATCCCCCCCCCTCACGCACATCTGTGGAAATGTCACAGAACAAACCGTGGTCGTGTAGGGACATGACAGCAGTGCTCTTGACAGAGCTGGCCCTTTAAATACCCCCCACCTCTTTATTCAAAGCAGGGGCCTGATTTCTCGCGCCGGGGCCGATAAGAGGTTTGAAAAACAGGAACCCAATTCCCATTATCTGCCTCCCTTATTGTCTGTATTAACCTTCCCCCATGGTAACTTGTTCCCCCCGTAATGCTACACTTGTCTGTCTGGCCACAACACACCGCCGCCGAGAGCCAATTGCACCATGCAAATGAAGCCGCAGACTCTATTGTGAAGGGGGAGGCAAGAGAGCAAGAAAGAGAAAGGGAGAGGGCAGGAGAGAGAGAGCGAGAGGTGGTTTATCAGGAAGACGTGGGCTCTGCCAGCTGATGATTGTCTTGTCCACACACACACACACGCGCTCTAAAAGTGCACCATGTGTCAGTGTGTCGGTATATGTTCAGCTTGCTTGCACATGCTTGTGTGTCAGCAGAGGTGATGGAGAGGTGGAGGGGTCTGGAGAGAGAGGAAGAGAGCATTGTTTTTTTTTTTTTAAGCTTTTCTCAAGGCTGGCTGCGTTTTCCCTCGTCTCCACCGTGTCCCTGAACAGCACAAGAGAGACGAAGACCCAGGGACAAGAGTGTGAGCAGGGACAAAAACCACTGTCGCTATTAAACCGGTGCTGCAGTGGTATCAATATGCAGACGGGCGAGCTGTCAGCCCCCACAGTACAGCACTTTGGGCCAGATTGAACTCCTAGCCTCTGACTTGACAACTGGAGATTACCTGTTTGATATTTAAACCTCAGTAAACACAGTATGGGCTGCAGCCAGTCGCTGGGGATTCAGATGGACATTATGATGATGAAGGGAGAGGGGCCCCAGGGCAAGGTTTGTTTTAAGCACCTTAAAGGTGCTAAATGCAAGAGAGAGGGCCTTTTTCACAGAGGACATTATTGACATGTCACAGTAGGAAAAGCACAGGTATAAATAGTGAAATGAATGATGGCTGAATTCCAATTTAGCTGCTTTGATTTCAGGATTCAGGTATTACGCATGCTGATTTAAAGTCAATCTCACTGGGACATGTGAATAGATCAGTGCCATCATTAGTGTTATTAGTTACACCTGTGCTTTTTCCCATTATGACTAGTCAAAATGTCTGCTGTGAAAAAGACCTGGACTGTATTTGAAACCACATACCATACTAGTAGTACGTACTGATTTGGCCAAAATGTACTATTTAGTCTGCAGTATGCGAACAAAATCTACTTTATGCCAAAAATACTGTACTAATTTTCTGAGTACATACTGATTTGGAAAAAAATCTCCAGTATGCATCGGATCAGTCTGCCTTGTCTACTGTAGCCCACAATGCAAAGCGCTGGAATGGTACAGGCTACGTTCACAACAGCAGCACAACATGACCCTTTTTAACATTACTGTAATATTTGTAGGGCTATGGAGGGCACTGGAGGGTGGGTACAGTATCTGTGGAGTATTCCTTTAACTTTGTTCCCTGCTGTGGTTATTTCTCTTTACTTAGAGACTGAACACTACTGTGGTATTACTGTACCACTGTAATTATTGAGTTACTAAGAAACAAGACATTCCATGCAATCACCAATTTCACACGTAGTTTACAAGTAAAGTATTAAGACCTATTTGAGAAATTATTTAACAATATAACAGTTTTTAAACTTTGTGCTTTTTTGGGAGGTGAGTGAAAATACATCATGTGACATTGAAAAAACTAACTTTTTTTTTTTTTCATCAGACACGCCCAGCGGATGCTTCATGGTGTATTGTCATCTACAGTTGGGAGGTCTATTTAAGGCTCAGTGTTGATCCTCTGATGCCTCCACCTGTGGCTCTGTTCCTTCATGGTTCCCCATGGAGGTCTGCATTGATCTCTGCTAGCTCTGCCTTTGATCACTTAAATCATGCTTGTCAGGTAGCAACTGAATTTCAATTTCAGTTATTTGACAATGGACTACTGGTGATTCAGGAACAGTAATGCTGGACCAGCTTGATTTTGCAGATAAAATCAATGAACTACCTTGAGTTTATGGTCTCAATCGCTACTTTCAAGACTTCTTCAAAACAGCATGATGTTCATTTAGTAAATTATGGTCCCATTTAGAGTCAAATAGACCAGTCTCAGAATTCATGAAAGATCATTTTAACATTTTGGTTGCCTCAAAATGTCTTATTCAGCAGTTGGTTGAACTTGGCTCCCCCTCCTCGTGTCACTTCTGGTTGCAAAAAAAACGTGAAAAAATGTTGACGAAAAAAAAAACGAAGATGATTCCGAACTGGAGTCCACAAACCAATGGGTGACGTTATCTACAACTACATCCACTTCTTATATACAGGCTATGATTAAACTTCTGTTCAGTTCCTTCCTGATCGCTGTGATTACATACTGTATTTTAAAACAGGCAAATTCACAGTGTAGTTGTTCTCATTTACCTTCAGTTTCTGTTGTCAGACAACTGAATGAACATAAAATAGCGATATGATGGTGTTGTCTTCTCAGCTTTAGTGCTATGCAGCCCCAGACTACATCATCACTTACCAAAACCTCAGCTTCCCCCATTAAAATGCATGACCAACATTTTCCGATGTATCTACCGTGGAGAGCGTTTTCAGAAAGCTCAGAATTGAGGTGAGAAAACAGGCTCGGTGTGGATGGAGGACCAAAACTGAGAGATAGAGTGGTATCTTTAAATTTAGCTTCACACGTTCCCATACCTCTCTGCAAGACTTACCATCACCTAAAAATGACAGAAGTATTCTAAAACTGCCAACAAGATTTACATGAGTAGAAGTAAAATGAAGTATTTAAAGGTGCACCAATCAATATTTTTATATTGATTATGGGTCAGGGTGAAAGTGACAAACTTAACCCTGTAGTTCCCCATTGCTTTATCCAGCATTGTGTTTGTTAATCACTCACTCCCGTTATCTTTGTTTATGGTTTTCTAGAACATAATGGAACATTTCACAACTAAAGATCTAGACATGTTTTTAAAGGTAAAGACCGAACCGAACCAGAAATAAAAGGAGATTGTTGTCCAGTGGCTAGAAACACCACTCCAAATGAACGCTAATGTTGCTCTCTGTCTGCTGGATGTGTAAATTGGTATGTGTAGCTGTTTGCTAACACGTCAGCCATACGAGCTTTACAAGGGTACAACATGTGAAATGTGTGATTTTTAGCTCGTTGTGGAGTTCTGCCCCCAGGTGGCCAAAAAAAGTAACCTGGTGGTCATTATTGGAACTGCAGCTTAAGGCAAGAGGAAAGGCCGAGGAGTGTTATAGAACCAGAGACGGATATAGAATGGACATTGACTGTGATATTTTCTATATGTGAAGTCAGCGCAATGACCCATCGACCAGCCGGTCCATTTGCTTGTTAGTACGCACACATCGTGTTTCTCCTTCAATCTGTGGCTAGAGTTCAGCCAGACTGAGGCCAGACTGAGAGGAGAGGTGTGCCCCATGCGTGTACCACCCTTCTGCCTCACTGTCATTTACAAAACTCCTCCTCTTCCTCACTCACTCCCTCTCCTCTACCCCCCCACATGCACTTCCTTGCTGTGGGTGCATTTTAATTTATGCCCGACATAGGAACCACTCAATACAGCCCAGTGTCTGCAGTGCAGTAGATAGCTGTTAATGAGAAGAGCACCCCCTCCTCTTTATCTCTTTTCTCTGCCCCCCATTATCTGGGTGCAGTCTATAAGCGTGCAGTTACCTTACTAGGTCCGATAACGCCCCAATAGGCAACCAGCACTGATGAGCTTTCTATACAGTGTGCCGCGCACAATGCCACTATCAGGAGAGCAGACCTCTGGTTTAAAAAAAAAAAGAGAGATGGATGCAGTCACACAAGCAGGGCTAGCTCGCTCTGAATATCCTGCAAATTTACAACGGCGGCCCCCATCGAAACACGACTTCTCACGCCTGATTCTCTCTCTCTCTCTCTCTCTCTCTCTCTCTGTCGGCTGCAGCAGTTTCTTATCTCCCCCCTCTTCCCTCTTCTTCCTGGGAGATAACAGTAATTCTTCTCCATGCTGTATCCCCCACATACACACACACACACTTACACACACATACATCCCATAGTCCGTCCGTCTCTCATCAAGCTTTCCAATCCCGTCACATACGAACACGAAGCCTACACACACACACACACACACATTACTAGTATGTAGTCGCGCACACACACACACACACGCACACACACACACACACACATACACACATCCTCTCACCACCCCCCCGCCCCCCCAAGCCCAACACAGACAGAGATGCTGGCAATGTCTTTCTGCTCAGTCAAGATAAAGGGTTAAGACTGCACTCGGACGGCTCTTCTTTGTGAGATTGGGGGGTGACGAGAAAGTGGTGGTGGTGGGGTGTGTGTGTGGGGAGGGGGGGTGGTGGGGTGAGTAAAAAAAAAATGAAA
>CAKAKQ010039270.1:2526-12658 GCA_916700675.1 Helicolenus avius
ATGACTCATGACTGCAGGAGAGACATCAATGTTTTTAGTCTTTTCCTAAATATAAACTTGATTCAAACAGCTACATAGAACATAAGAGCAAAGTAAAAAGAATTTTCTTCCTCAAAATAAAACAGTACAGTGAAATGTTTCGTAGTGTGGTTGGTTTCAGCTGTGTCTTTGTGAGATCTGTCGCCATCCACATCTTTAGAATTTGCCTTTAAGGGAGTGTAAAGATACAGAGCCCCCCTAGACCACTAGGAGAACATTTGTATTAACTCGTTCCCTCGAGTTAGTTAACTTGTAACCTCAAGTTAGTTAACTTGTTCCCTCGAGTTAGTTAACTCGTTCCCTTGAGTTAGTTAACTTGTTCCCTCGAGTTAGTTAACTCGTTCCCTCGAGTTAGTTAACTTGTAACCTCGAGTTAGTTAACTTGTTCCCTCGAGTTAGTTAACTTGTTCCCTTGAGTTAGTTAACTTGTTCCCTCGAGTTAGTTAACTTGTAACCTGAAGTTAGTTAACTTGTTCCCTTGAGTTAGTTAACTTGTTCCCTCGAGTTAGTTAACTTGTTCCTCAAGTTAGTTAACTTGTTCCCTTGAGTTAGTTAACTTGTTCCCTTGAGTTAGTTAACTTGTAACCTCAAGTTAGTTAACTTGTTCCCTCAAGTTACTTAACTTGTTCCCTTGAGTTAGTTAACTCGTTCCCTCGAGTTAGTTAACTTGTTCCCTTGAGTTAGTTAACTTGTTCCCTTGAGTTAGTTAACTTGTAACCTCAAGTTAGTTAACTTGTTCCCTCGAGTTAGTTAACTCGTTCCCTCGAGTTAGTTAACTTGTAACCTCGAGTTAGTTAACTTGTAACCTCAAGTTAGTTAACTTGTTCCCTCGAGTTAGTTAACTTGTTCCCTAGAGTTAGTTAACTCGTTCCCTCGAGTTAGTTAACTTGTTCCCTCAAGTTAGTTAACTTGTTCTCTCGAGTTAGTTAACTTGTAACCTCAAGTTAGTCAACTTGTTCCCTCGAGTTAGTTAACTTGTAACCTCAAGTTAGTTAACTTGTTCCCTTGAGTTAGTTAACTTGTAACCTCAAGTTAGTTAACTTGTTCCCTTGAGTTAGTTAACTTGTAACCTCAAGTTAGTTAACTTGTTCCCTCGAGTTAGTTAACTTGTTCCCTCGAGTTAGTTAACTTGTTCCCTCTAGTTAGTTAACTTGTTCCCTCGAGTTAGTTAACTTGTTCCCTCGAGTAACTTCATAGAGCACTTCTTCTGATCGTTCCTGACAGTCCACGCATTGCTGATGTACGGAGCCACCCTAGATGATGTACTTCGGTAAAGTGTGAAAGATATTGACAGATTGTTGCACTTTGTAGACGATACAAAGCTGGTGGAAAATCGGCAAAGTGTCCCTTTAAGTGACTTTATTAATCTCCGTCAGCGTTTCTTTTCACATTGGGACGTCTTGCGCTGACTTCACCATGTTTTCTCATCTGGTCTCTCCCTCTCTCTGCCTCAGAGCTGAGGCTCAATGACTGCCGCCTTCTTGAGAAGTGGAGCGACAAGGAGGAGAGTTTGCAGCAGCTGGTGGCTGCTCTGAAGACGCTGCCTTCTCTCCACACACTCAGCCTGTCTCAGAATCGGCTAGGTAAGGACATCCTTCACTTCTTTTCACTAACACGATTCAATTCAGGGACACATCTTATATATAATACTGACACCCAGCACCATCTCAGCAATGTTAAGGCCGCTGTGGTTGCTACGATATGTTATTGATTTGACTGTTTCTGTCTTTATGACCATGTAGAGTGCCCTTGAGTAACTTTTTGTGTACAAATGTACAAAATAAAATGTAAACATTTTGTTGGGCTCTTTATATTGAGATTGTGATAGCAAACCTGTTTCTTATGATCTCATTTTGCTTTTCTTTACTCATGTTTACCAGTGACCATGGTCCTGAGCTGGTAACTGATGATCGTCAGATGAAAAATGATGTATTATACCGTGTCCCAGGTTATTTCCTGTTGCAGTTTATGTGAATGACATCAGCTGACAGGAAGTAAACATGAACCCAAACTGCCTAGCAACACAATTCCGTTGCACTTCCGTCGAAATGCGCTAGAACGCAGCGTTTCAAACAGATCAACGTTTGAGACCTCTAAATGAAATTGTGTAGTGATTTAGAGTTCAGTTAAATGACCTAAATGGGTGTTGTTTGCGCCTGTTCATTTCGTTTTGGATTTTCCCTTCAAGGTCCAGTGTGTAGCATTTAGGGGGATCTATTGGCAGAAATTGAATATAATATTAATAGATATGTTTTCTTTAATGTGTAATCACCTGAATAAAGACTTGTGTTTTCGTTACCTTTGAATGAGCCCTTTATATCTACATGCGCAGCGGGTCCTTTTCATGGTACAGTAGCCCAGAACAGAACAGACCAGAACTGTTTATGGACCCCAATATGCAGAAGTATTCAAATACACCATTTTCAAATAGGCGAAAATAACAACAAAACATTTATATCGCATGCAAAAAACTGCATGGTTATTGCCCCAAACTGCATGTGATCATCATAAAGTGGGCATGTCTTTAAAGGGGAGACTTGTGGGTACCCATAGAACCCATTTACATTCACAGATCTGGAGGTCAGAGGTCAAGGCACCCCAAATCCCCATGCCAGTTTTCCCTCGCCAAAATTTAGCCTAACTTCGGAGTGTTATTTAGCATCCCTCTCAACAAGCTAGTATGACATGGTACCAATGGATTCGTTGGGTTTTGTAGTTTCATATGATACCAGTATATTAGTAGTATAAGACAGAGTCCGCTACAGCCTCTTAAAGACAGTCATGTCGGCGGTCTCACAGGGTTTGATCATTATTTTTAAGTTGTGCTTGATCACCCCTAAAAAGAGTCTAAAACCGCCCCCGGTGTTCACAGCTTGTTTCTCTGCCAGAATATCATTTCCTGCAGGTTAAAACAGTCTAGTGTCGACAGGGATAGAAGAAAACTTTGTTGCTTCCACAGTCTCAATTTCACTCCCTCTGGACAGAAAGCGGACTTGTGTATGTGCTCTTGGTGTGTCTCTAAATCATGAATAGTTTTAACTGTGAATTAAAACGACCGTCTGCGTCCACAGTGAAGAACGTGTGTGTGCTGACAGAGCTGTTCTCAGGATCCTCGCCGAGCTCGGTGAAACGACTGGACATCAGGTAAGAGCTGCGGGATGCTGCCTCGGGCTTCAACACTTCCCTGCTGGTCTGGATTAGTTCTTAGCTGATGTACCACTGGGTCAATACAGTATTTCACTTTTCAACATCAGCAAGTCATTTCCAAGTCAGCTGAGATGAAGTAAAAAAAAAAGCCTGCACGTGGGCTCCTCAAAGTTCAAATACTCGGTATGTTGTTGAGACTACAGATGTTAGCAGGTGTTTATTGTATTTACTGTCACTCAGTGCCGCTCAAGTATACCTAAAAAGCATTAGATTTCCAATGATGAATGCATCATTTGCCCCATAATAACATGTTTCATCCATTGTAGATTTCATTTCCAAATATTGTTCAATAAACAACACAGAATAGTATGAAGCAAAAAGGTTATATATTGATGGACACAACCTATTCTAGATTTAGCCTGCGTCCCGCTTGCAGCACCTCATTAAAGGCCTTTACACACATTATTTTGCACGTGAATATATTTGTAACTGTTGTTTTTGCTGTGAGTACTTTGACACAGAACGCAAATTATTAAGCGTCGAAAAAGTGATGGGATTATTTTTTCAGAACGAGGTTGATTTTCAGAGCTTTCGCACCGCGAACACAAACATTAACCAGAAGGAGCTGAGCCCACAGAGTGCTCCGGGGATGATGTATTTTTGTAAGCCAACCAGGAAGTTAGCATCGCACCGGTTCCCTCGACGAAAAGCCATTGGGATTTTTTTGGTTTTGTTTTGGATTATTGCAGGAAATAAAGAAGTAAAAGCTAACATTAGGCTACATACGACCTCCACAGCGGTCGCATGAACGCGAGTATACACAACGAGGCTGTAAAGGTGATGGTGTTTATAGTCTCGTTTAGCCACTTGTAAGCAACCGCCTTTTTAAAGATATATAAAAACTTCAAAATTCACGAGGGAAAAAGTCCAGAGTGCTCGGAAGTTCAAATCAGTGTGATGAAGGTGCTCTTTGGTGGGCTACACAAAGGTTAAAAAAAAGGAGTAGTTCAACACACTCTTCTGGCAAAACATAAGAAGCCTTTATTCAAATGTCTATTTCATGATGAAATGCTAAAGACAATGCTGGTACATGTTCAGAATGGGTAACAGCCCACGCATAGCGGCACAAACAGCCTTGTTCAGGGTGGAACCCTCAGCACACAGCTCTCCCCTTCTGTGAGTACGAGGTGATGGCAGACAATTGATGATTGCAAACACCTGAGCCACAGACCAGTAAACTCTCAGGTGAAAGTGCAAAATGTGGTCACTAGATGGCTCTAAAGGATGTCAAGAAAGCAGAGGAATAATGAAAACAAAATAACCCCAAATGAAGGCCACAGTATATCCAGGACTAAATGAAGAAATAGATTTTAGTCCATTTGTGTAGTGGCTCCTATGCTTGTGGTCTGGTACTGTTGCCATAAATGATTATATATTGTTACTTATTTTCTTTTTTCTGTCTTGTTATCTGTATATTTATGTTTTCTTATTTTGTTTGAATTATTTTCTCTGCTTTCTTGACATCCTGTAGAGCCATCTAGTGACCACATTTTACACTTGTCACCTGAGAGTTTATCAGTCTCTTGCTCAGATGTTTGCAATCATCAATTGTCTGCAATCACCTCGTACTCACAAAAGAGAAAGCTGTGTGCATTTCACTGCACGTTGCATATTTGCACTCCAAAATGTAGTTTGCTTACACTTATAAAAATGTACCTGTGACCTCCAGATCAGTGAATGTAAATGGGTTCTATGGGTACCCACGAGTCTCCCCTTTACAGACATGCCCACTTTATGATCATCACATGCAGTTTGGGGCAAGTCATAGTCAAGTCAGCACACTGACACACTGACAGCTGTTGTTGCCTGTTGGGCTGCAGTTTGACATGTTATGAGTTCAGCATATTGTTTTATGCTAAATGCAGTACCTGTGAGGGTTTCTGGACAATATCTGTCATTATTTTGTGTTGTTAATTGATATATACATACATTTGCATAAAGCAGCATATTTGTCCACTCCCATGTTGATAAGAGTATTATATCCTTGAAATCTCCCTTTAAGATACATTTAGAACAGATTTTGATACTTTAGACATATTTGGTTGATGATGCTCCTGTATTTCACTTAAGTGACATTTTGAATGTAGGACTTGTACTTGTAACTTCCTCTACTGGTATTCAGTGTATAGTGAGTTGGTTATTTTTTTAAAACATTATAACTTTATATCAATGTGCTGCATTTTGTCCTGAACAGCTCCAACTTCATTCAGCCTGCTGATCTGATGGAGTTCGCTGAGAGATTGAGGACACATCATCCACCACACCGACTGACCCTTGACCTCAGGAAAAACCCAGGGGATCGAGACCCCGACATGTGGAACGCTGCACTGAAGAGGCTTCGTCCGTTCTGCGTTCTACTGATCGAAGGATGGAATTCCACTGACACAATGGCAGACCACATCAGCAATATGTGAACAAAGCTACGAGTGTCAAACACTCCCTGTTGGAGTGAATGTAAAAAGTTAGCACCTTATGTAAAGTTTGTAATTTTCTCTTTGACAGTTCAGACAGATTTGCAGATTCCAGAGACAGATTTGTATTATGTTTTGAGGCTTTTCTTGAACTTATCAAACCACACCTGCAGCATGAGACACTTCTTCACTGTCACACATTTGATGCAACAACGTTCAGTCATATTTTCACCATGTCTAAACACACAACCTCCATTCTGTCTAAACTGCGATCTATAGTGCAACATGCAAGTATGTGTGTGTACGTCCTGTACTGAGCATTGGGATGGAAAGCAGAGAAGTGGATGAAGTTGTAGTAGTGGTTTTTCAAGTTCTTATATAAGGGATAACGCCAGACAAGGTTATCGGGAATTAATGGACGACGGTTGCCTCCGCGAAGTCCATTAATTAATGGACAAGGGCATCATCCCGCTTATACCATGGCCACTTGCCAAAGATATTCCCATTCCATAAGGTTCTTGTTCAATTGAAATGTTCACTGCTTCAGTAAATAGGACAAACCTCAGCTACAACTTGGCAAAGGGAGGTATTTCTTTGTCTCAGCTATGAGCCAGAAAGCTAACGTTATGCTAGCAAAGGGAGGGAATTTGACAGTATGTTTAACAACAAGACCAGCTAGCTGTTCAGCCATGTCATTGTCCCCAATTCAATATGAAGATTTTCACAAAATCTTGATTAGCATAACGCAAGCATAAAGCTAACGTTAGCCTAGCAAGATTCAAAGTCAATAAGATTGCGTACGGTTGAAAAACAGTAAATATAATTTGACAGTCCATTATCAGGAATTAATGGACACCCTGAAGCCAATCAGAATTGAGTATTCACCCAGACCATAGTATTAAGACATTTATTGACATTTTATTTTTCTACCATAATTACAGTTATGGTAGAGCATACATCATTTTGCTTTGTAATTAGTTGTGTGACACATTGAATTGGTTGTACGTATGTTACATTATTAAATGTAACATGTTCACTGCTGTTACATGTAACATACGTTCTCTTGTATCAGTTGGAAAATAAAAGAGCATCCCGTTAGTTTGACATTTGAATCATTTATTAAACCAACGTCCGTTACACTTCCAGAGTCTTCGCTCGGACAGAGTGTGAGTGACAGTGGACATTAATATACAACTGAAAAAACCTGGAGGATTGACGTCGAGGTGAAGAGCAGTTTCACAGCAGCTATCTCACACCTTCTCTTCATTGTCATTTTCTTTACATTAGACAAACAGCATCGACACCGACTACTAAATCATCATTAGTAGGAACCAAGTAGAAAAAACAATCAGAAAAACGGATTAAAAGAGCTTAATCTTTTTCTTAGTGGATTTTTTTAAAGCTAAATACTGTAACACTTATTTTCTGTAAATTCAGTTTGTTTTCCTTGTATATTCTCATATTTTAGTCAATTCAAGTCGAAGAGAGTGAAGACCCTATGTCTGCATGCTAATCGGTTGATTTGCTGGGTCTATCTACAACCATCTCTGACATAAAACAAAGACACTCACACAAACACACACCACTTGCACACTCATACACACTGCCGCAACGTTTCAGCCTGGCCAGGCTTCTCCTTCACTGTGACTTTACAGGAAATAAAACAAAAAACATTTGGCCTATTCATACCTCATAAAGAAGTCAGTTGTCAAATGAGGGACAAGTTTGTTCTGATGATTTGCTTTTTGTTATGTGAGTGACTAACTTAAAGTTGTGCCCTTTATTTTTTCTAAAAATTGTTGGCTGTTCGAAAAGATGAGCTCACCCTCGTGTCAAAAACAGATGTTCTGATAATCAAAATGTGAAAACAGTTTACGATTTAAAACTGCCGTAGCAACATAGCACGTTGACAGCTGCAGATGGCACAGGATCGCCTGTTCAATGTCTCAGTTAGAAGACGGGATGCTATGTGGTTTACTTAAGCCCCGTTTCCACCGCAGGAACTTTCGCCTGGAATGAAGAACCTTTTGAGGAACTCATTGCGTTTCCACTGCAGGGACCAGGGTCTAAATTATGTTCCGGGGACATTTTACGGGAACTTTTAACCCCCCCCAAAAAAGGCCCTGGTCTTGTGTTAGTGCTTTCTGAAAGTACCAGAAACGTTTTTCACGGGGTTCCACGGGGTGGAGTTTGCAGGGAGGACCGTCGCTGATTGGTCACACACACACAGCGCCGCTGCTTCGACTTGTGTACCGCTTCATTCATAAAAAAGGAAGTACTCGAGTATCGATTTAGGACCATTTTAGGACGAGCGGAGAGCATTTCTCTTTGTTTGATAACGTTGAAAATAAAGTTAGGCTATGCTGTCGGCTTCCTGACTCATTAAAAAAAAAGAAAGAGAGAAAAAACAGAGAGATCACGAGGGAGATCACCAGCAGTCCTCGTCACGTCATGTTGCTTTTTCATACGTCAGCAGACTAATTAGCCTAATCTTCACAGGTCTTTAGACCACAGTGGAAACGCAGACAACAGTGGGCTGAAGGAACCTTTTGGTTCCTAGGAAAAGTAGTTCCAGGGACTAAAAGTCTCTGGAACTTTTGGTGGAAACACAGCTTTATCTTGTTAGTAAGCTAAAGCTAGTCACCAATTCATCTAAGGGTCCCCTGCGTTCTGTGTAGCGTTAGGACAGTGTTTAAACCTGGCAACCCCACTATGAGGACAGGACGTTGGCACAATGTTCTTCTTGCATTTAGCAGCTAATTTGATTATAAGAAAACGGTGGTTGATCTCAGGTGGTCATATATCCCAACTGCTTTGCATGGTTCAGCCATAGATGGTGATGCAGCTACTGTAGATTGATGGCTAACTTGTGCAACCCATAACCTCAATGACACATCAAGGAATCTTTCTTTGCAAATGTCTGGTTTGCGTAAATCAGACTATTCCTCCAGACAAATCACTTCTTTTTGCAGTATGAATCAGACCTACAGTTACAGATATCGGGGCTTAAAACACTATGTGGTACTTGAATGGATTATGGGTGGAAACCTGTGTAGTCCACAGACTGTTCGGAGATTAGGTTTAAATTGCCACTTTTAGACCTCTACCAATGTGAGGAAAATTTACAATAACAAGACAAGAAAAGAAGAAAAATGAAACAACCCCCCACCCTGTTACATTAACGTCCACAGCAATTTCCAGTTACATATGGTGCCTTTTCTTCTCTTGTTTCTCTATATACTTATTTTTACATAGTCTGTACAGTGTCAATGTACATCATGTTATCTATGTGGAGTCAGGTGTATGTCAGAGTGAGTGAGCTGCACATCGCACACACCGACACTCATCACAGTCACAAAGAATAAAGGCTCATTTAGCCTTTTTAGTTTAAGTTTAACCGTGAGATTTAGTGTCATATGGACCTTTTAAAGGGGACATATCATGCTCATTTCCAGGTTCATACTTGTATTTTGGGTTTCTACTAGAACATGTTTAATGTTCAAAAAACACATTATTTTTTTTTTTACACTCATCCTGTGTGTCTGAATGTAGCTGTATTCACCGTCTGTCTGAAACGCTCCGTTTTAGCGCCTGTCTCTTTAAGGCGCTTCTGAAAAAGCTCAGTCTGCTCTAATTGGCTTGCGAGAAAAACACTGTGTATATTTGCAAAGGTAGTTATCAACATATATATATATGTAGATGTAGACGAATTGGCCTTTGGACTGTATTTCAATGTCACCTCCATATTGGGAAGGTGACCTGGGAAATGAGCCTGCATGTGACATAGGAAGGGGAGCCAGATCTGAGTGGCTTGTTGAATCACGTTTTCTGATCCAGGCAGCCCAAAAAAACTGACTGGGTTGTCTTATATCACAGTTTGTGGGTTGGAAGATACTCCAGATACTCAAATGTATGAGCACAATCATCTGAAAGTGAGTTTTTCCATGCTATGTCCCCTTTAAGGTGGAAGTCAGTGCTTTTTAGGATGGTCCTTGTGTGTGTGTGTGTGTCTCCATGGAGCTTTCACAATCATCCTTTCAGTTGTATCACAAAAAAAAAAAAGAATCAAACTGTTACAGCAAGATTCACACAGTCATACATCAACACGTATGTGCCCTACCATATTGAAAACTACAGTCGATCGCACATCCACACAGTCGTACACGTACACACACTCGTGCCGTAACAAAAACACACACACTGGAGCCTACGATACAATATCTTGAGAAGGCATTAAGGAAAATCTCCTCAAATAAATATAAATAAATTAAATCATATAAAAAGAATGGGTTAAAAAACATAGAAATTCTGTTAAATACAGCAAAACTCTCAAATGAATACAATAAACAACAGTACTTGCTCATAGACAAAGACCATATGGATGCAAGAGACGGGTACATTTTGTAAACAATGACGGACGGACAAGCAGGTAGACACATTCACAAATCATTAGTGAGCAGAAAGGCCTGTTGGGG
>CAKAKQ010039274.1:0-16828 GCA_916700675.1 Helicolenus avius
GGGACTCAGTTGTTATCCTTGTACACTGCAGCTGGTACACCGCTGCATGCGAGGCACAAATCTTGTTGGTTAACGGTTAATAATTGGTTAACGAGGGTCGGTTATCGGTTAAGAACATTTTTCAAAATTAGCAGCCCTAATATGTACCTTGTGTTTAGAGTGCATGGACAAATTTAAAATCACCTGGAAGAAAACTATTTAGAACATTAGGTAGTGGTGCACTTCAGCCTCTTTTGGCCAAAATGATCATTACAACAACAAACACTGGCAAAGCCTTTTTTTTTCACCTGTTTCACAGATTTATGGAACTTCAAAAGATTATCCTGGCAAAACTTTTTTTTCACCTGTTCTTAGGTCATAAACAGAGAAAACTATTTTAGAAAATGGATCACTCGATTTTTTTTTCTAACTTGCCTCCCAGGGCTTCCGTAGATTACCCTGTCATTATAACAAAATCCTGGGGCCCCTCTGTTGACAGTGGATGAAGGATAAACTTTATAAAAACAGTTTACTTTGAGGCTTGAAAATAGTTCATTTTGGGAAATGTGCTTACCGTATTTAGATGATAAGCTTGATATCACTCTCATATCTGTGTAGTGCATATGTAGCTACTCCCAGCAGCTGGTCAGTGTAGCTTAGCACAAAGACTGGAAACAAGGAAACAGCTAGCCTGGCTTTATCCAGACATAACAAGATTGCCTACCAGCACCTGTAAAGCTCACTAATGAACTCGTCCCGCCCAAGTACTAGTCCCACACATAACCCCTCGTCAAACCACGACATGTTTTTACACTTAAACAAGCGAGATATTGAGTGTTAATCAGCAAGCTTTAGAGGTGTTGGTACTCTTGGTAGATTTTGCTACCTTTGGACAGAGCTGGGCTTCCCTCCTGTTTTTCAGTTTTTATGCTTAGCTAAGCTCAACATCTCCTGGCTCCAGCTTCATATTTACCACACATATATAGAAGTGGCATCAATCTTCTCATCTAACTCTCGGCAAGAAAGCAAATAAGCGTATTTCCTTCGTATGACATTTGTTGTCATTCAAGAGTGTTTTTTTTGTTTGTGTTTCCAACAGGAAGTATGCTGTCAACCAAACCATCCAAACACCTATCTAAAAGAAGCATTAGCCAAGAAGAGAGTGACACAACCACAGTGTGCGTCTCCCCGCCTCCCACCAAGCAAGAGAAAACTGTGTCATCGAGGCTCTCCAAACATAGCGACGACATTAAACACCACAAAAGTCCGGTAAAAGATTCAGCTGATCCCTCATCCTCTGTAAGCAAGCTTCCTACAAGGGGTCAGAGAAGCCCCAACAAAGTAAAAGCCAGGAAACATTCACCAAGTAAGAATTCTGAAAGCACATCCACATCTAAACGGGAGGACTCAAATCAGAACGCTAACACAGAGAGTGTCATAGCAGATCCAGTGAAAGACAATGCCAGCGGTGACAGATTTATATTCAAGTCTCTGTCTACAGAGGAACAAGAGCACATAATAAAACTCACAGACAATCAGTCCGGTACCAGTGAAAACACGCTGGAAGGAAAAGAGACAAAGGAATTAGAGGAGAGCATAACCAGTCCTGCAACTGCAGAGATTTCAGAAATCCAACCAATATATAACGACAATGTGATTATTACAGAAAACGCTCAAGTAAAGGTTACACCAGTTACAGGCCCAGGGGCTGAGGTATTGCCTAGCAGTGAGGTTGCCAAGGTAAGTCTATCTCAGTCACCAGTTACTCAGACTGATTGCCAGGGAGGACAGCATGAGGCCAAACCACAAACAAAAGTCGAGTCTCACATTCACACCACACGGGAACAGGAAACACCGTTTTCACCAAAGACTTGTCCGGAAGAAGTAAAAGAAAAAGACATTTTAGAGACAACCGAGCTAATAAGTAACATAAAACCAGATTTAATCCAGGAGAGAGGCCTTCCAGAGCCAAATTCTGCAGCATTGGCTCAGGATACAATACCAGCTCATGAGGATGTAATTGATATGTCAGCCAAGCCTGTTCTTGTTGACAGCACTCATTGTGACATAATGACCCCCTCTGATCAGGAAGGTGTTATGCCCAGTAGTGTTTCCCTTAAAGAAACAAATAAGATCACATCTAAGGAATATGATAGCAAAAATAGTCTTTCTGCTAAATTGGCCACAAAAGACCAAGATGCTGAGCGAAAGGATGTACTTTTAGCCCCTCCTATTGCTGTTTCAGTTGATGCTAACCTGGCCAGTACAGAGCAGCAAAAGGAGTTATTGAAGGATCAAAACACAAATATCATTCTTAACAATGACAGATTGCCCACATTAAGCAGAGATTTGGGAAAAGATTTTGAGGTAGAGGAGAAAAGTAAAGAGGAGGCTGGCAGGAAACCAGCAGAGGCTTTGGACATCCAAACAGAGGCTGTGACTGTTTGTGAATTGCCCAAGAATGTTGAAAATCAGCTGGACAAAGAGCCTCTTTTGCTGGCAGGAGAGTTTGAAAGACAGGAGAATGACTCAAAACCAAATGAAAAGCTGAATGACGCAGCGGTGGAAAGCACTGTCCCACAGAGCAGTTGCTCAACTATCGAGGATGAAGCAGAGAAGGACATTACAAAAACACAGAAGCCAACAGATCTTTCATCAGAGGAGAAAAGTGTACAACTGGAATCAGAGGAGGGACCACAGACGTATGATACGGATGAGGCAGAGCAGGCAAGAAGTGCACTCCTTGAAAATACAGCCGGTGTGGTTGATACAAAGCAGGAATGTGAGATCCTCTCGAAAGAAAATGCAGAGAGGGGTGACAAGGAAAAGGATCAGCAGATTAAGACATCAACTGAGAAAAATGAACAGGAACAGAAAGTGCTTCTAACCAAAGACAAGAAGGTCAGGGATAAGGAAGCAAACCAGGGGGACAAACATGCTGACATTGTGATTGAGAGTCAAACTCCAGAGCTACAAGCCAAAAGCACTAAAACTGCTACTTCTCAAGAAAAGAGTAAAATAATGGATTCATCGATAAAGAATTTACCAAATGAGATTTCAAATGAGACTACTGTCTCTGAAGTTAGGAGCGACAAGGAACAGAAGACCTTAATTGCTGGAGACCAAGATGTGGACATTAAAAAAACAGAGGAAAATGCACATAGATCAGCAGAATCCAAATGTCCAAATGCTAACCTAGTACAGCAACCTGAGACAGAAAAAGCTCCAGAGAAGACAAAAGAAAGACACGTTTTACAAATGGATACAACTCAAGAACTAGAAGCAGAAAGCGCAGAAACCCAGAGTGCTGAAGGTACTAAAGAGAAAATTGAAACAAAGGAGTCATCTGTAAAGAGTTTGGTGAATGAGACTGCAATTGTGAATGCTAACTGTGAAGTTAGTATACAGCAAGACCAGATGTCCATCATTGTTAGAGATCAACATGAGGACATAACCAAACCAGATTTAAACAAATCAACAGAATTTAAACGTCAAAATACCAACCTAAAACAGGAACTGGAAACGGTAACAAGAGAAGCTGCAGAGAAGATATCAGAAAGCCAAATTCAAGAACTGAAGGTTGTAAGCACCACAACTCAGACTGCTGGTGGAGCTAAAGAGAAGACTGAAACAAAGGATTCATCAGTTAAGAGTTTGGTGAATGAGACAAATGCTAACAGTGAAGTTAGCATCCAACAAGACCAGAAGTCCGTAATTGTTAAAG
Organism: Helicolenus avius; assembly: GCA_916700675.1. NCBI lineage: Eukaryota > Metazoa > Chordata > Actinopteri > Perciformes > Sebastidae > Helicolenus > Helicolenus avius. The sequence goes on from CAKAKQ010039274.1 coordinate 3,704, forward strand.
ACCAACGTGAGGACATAAGAAAACCAGATACAAGCAAATCAACAGAATCCAAAGGTCCAAATACCAACCTCAAACAGGAACTGGAAAGAACAGAAGTGCCAAAGAAAATATCAGAAAGCCAAATTCAAGAACTAAAGGTTGTAAGCACCAAAACTCAGAGTGCTGAGGATGCTAAAGAGAAGACTGAAACAAAGGACTCACCAATAAAGAATTTGGTGAATGAGACAACAACTGCGAACGATAACTATGAAGTTAGCAACAAACGGGATCAGAAGTCCATAATTGTTAGAGACCAACATGAGGACATAATCAAACCAGATATAAGAAAATCATCAGAATCCAAACATCCAAATACAGACCCAAAACAAGAACCGGAAACGGTAACAACAGAAGCTCCAGAGAAGAAATCAGAAAGCCAAATTCAAGAACTAAATGTTGTAAGCACCAAAACTCAAACTGCTGGTGGAGCTAAAGAGAAGACTGAAACAAAGGATTCATCAGTTAAGAGTTTGGTGAATGAGACCGCAGTTATAAATGCTAACAGTGAAGTTAGCATCCAACATGACCAGAAGTCCGTAATTGTTAAAGACCAACATGAGGACATAACAAAACCAGATACAAGCAAATCAACAGAATCCAAACGTCCAAATACCAACCTCAAACAGGACCCGGAAAGAACAGAAGCTCCAGAGATGATATCAGAAAGCCAAATTCAAGAACTAAAGGTTGTAAGCACCAAAACCCAGAGTGCTGAGGAAGCTAAAGAGAAGACTGAAACAAAGGATTTATCGGTTAAGAGTTTGGTGAAGGAAATAGCAACTGCAAACGCTAACTATGAAGTTAGCAACCAACAGGATCAGAAGTCCGTAATTGTTAAAGATCTACATGAGGACATAAGAAAACCAGATACAAGCAAATCAACAGAATCCAAAGGTCCAAATACCAACCTCAAACAGGAACCGGAAAGAACAGAAGTGCCAAAGAAAATATCAGAAAGCCAAATTCAAGAACTAAAGGTTGTAAGCACCAAAACTCAGAGTGCTGAGGAAGCTAAAGAGAAGACTGAAACAAAGGATTTACCAATAAAGAATGAGACCTCAATTGTGAATGCTAACAGTGAAGTTAGCATCCAACAAAACCAGATGTCCATACTTGCTAGAGACCAAGATGAGGACATAATGAAACCACAGAAAAACAAATCAACAGAAATCAAATGTCCAACTTCTAAGCTAGAAGAGGAACCAGAGACAGTAGGAATTAAAGTCCAAAAGAAGACAACGGAGGGACAAATTTTACAAATGGATACAACTCGAGAACTCAACTCAATAAGCACTAAAGCTAAGAGTGCTAAAGACGTCAAGGAAAAGACTGAAACAAAGGATTCATCAGTAAAGAGTTTGGTGAACGAGACAGCAACTGTGAACGCTAACTATGAAGTTAGCAACCAACAGATTCAGAAGTCCATAATTGTTAGAGATCAACGTGACGATATAACAAAACCAGATGCAAGCAAATCATCAGAATCCAAACGTCCAAATACCGACCTAAAACAGGAACAGCAAACGGTAACAATGGAAGCACCAGAAAAGATTTCAGAAAGCCAAATTCAAGAACTAAAGGTTGTGAGCATCAAAACTCAGAGTGCTGAGGAAGCTAAAGGGAAGACTGAAATAAAGGATTTATCAGTAAAGAGTTTGGTGAATGAGCCAGCAATGACAACCGAAGCTCCAAACTCTGAAGTTACCACCCAAAAGGACAAGAAGCCTGTCATGGATGAACATGTGAAGATTAAGAAACTAGACAAAAACTCTGAACAATCCACAGATTTCAAAGCCCCAACTGCTAACCCAGTTGTTTTCTCAACTGAAAAAGCAAAGGCTGATAAGAAACAGCAGAAAAGAAAAGAAATTAAAGAGGGTGTTGAAGTTGAGAATAAAGTGACAAAGCAGGAGGATCAGCAGATGAAGGCATCAAAGATGGATGCCAAGCAAGAGTCAGAACACATTTTTGTAAAAGATGCATCTAGCAAAAAAGGTGGTGGAGAACAAAAGGACAAACCCACTGCTGTTCCAGATAAAGTACCAAATAGCACTGATGCTCTTAGGAATGATGAAGACACCAAAGAAAAAAACAAAACAGATAGCAGTTTGAAACAGGAACTGCAGACTTTAAGAGGAGAGAAAACCAGTGACCCACAAAAGCCTGCAATGCAAACACTTAATGGCAGTATGTCTCTTTCTGCGACCGCGGAACCACCTGCAACATCTCAAAGTCTTCAGCTAAGGAAGGAATCTCCATCGAGCTGGTTAAATGTGGAGCATCGAAAACCAAAGAAGGAACATAAAAGAAGACTAAAGTCCTCAACCAGTGAGGATGAATCTCTTGAGCTTGATGACTTTGATGATTTTATCAGGAGCATTAAGGAGGGCTGCATTCCATTCTCACTACCTCCAAAGAGGCATACTCGTAAAAAGTCCCCATCTCCACCTTTTGCCATGCCAGCCATCAAGGAGGACCATTTTGAGAAACCGTTTGATCCAGAGAAATTCCAGTTTGGCTTAGGAAATAGTGGTCTTAGGGATCCTTCCCCTGCTATGTTGATTAAACAAAGAGCAGCTAATAGGAAAGGACGGACCCTGGGAAAACGTGCACAAGATAATGCCATGCCCACATCTAGAAACCAGTTGAATTCACTTGATGAGATAGAAGGAAAAGATGGAGTCAAAGAGGGGACAAATATTGAAGCAGGAACAGAAGAGAGACAAAACAATGGAGAAGAGCCTGGGAAGCTGCCGTCACGACTTGAAAGGATATCCATCCTCTCCAGCTTACTGACTTCCCCTTGGTCCTCCAGGGAGCCCCAAGAGGAAACGACCTCCGCCTCAAATAGCACACTTTCTAACCAACAACAGTGCCTGCGATCGCTTAGAGAACAGGGAGTTGCTGATTCACCTCTGCCTGCCGTTGAAGCAGATAAGAAGGGTGTAAAAGGTATAGATCAAGGCCCACTTGTGGGTGGTGGTATAGGTACTGATAGTGAGTCAGCACTCAACCCCTCCTCTCCTCCCACTCCTTCCCTGCCCTTGTTCCCGGAGATAAAGCTGCCTGATCATTTAGAGAAATACCTCAAGAAGGACAAATACGACTCTGAGGCCTCCCAGGGCACTACACAGATGACTAAAACTGAACTGAATCCTGATGGTACTGTGATGGACAAGGCCTCAGTAGCAGGAGTACCTAATATGAATGTGGGCATGGAGGGCCCTGTAGGACTGCCTCCAACCAGCAACAACAGCCAGCAGACTTCTCGGAATGGACTTTCTACTTCTAAGACTAAGGTAGGAATTTCAGTATTTCAAATGATGAGCTTCAATAATTGTTCCGCTTTTTTTTTTACATTAGTAAAAAAAAAAGCGGAACAATTATTGAAGCTAAAAGTCTGAGCAATCCAGAGAAATAACAGGCCAAAGCCTGAATGGGTTTTGACTTGCCAGGCTTTTACAGCAAGCATTGATTTTCCTAGTTTATTTCCATGGTGATATGTCTCAGTTTCATATCCTGTTCTTCTGTTTTGTGGTGGTGTTGCAACAAAGTCATGAATCATTTGCATGTGAGGACAGGATCAAGCAGCATTTCCTCCATCTGGAACTTTGCACGGGGAATCTTTGCCAAGATCAGCTAAAACTGTCACGTCACAATAACATATTTGCATCAATATGCAAATTAAGCAGGATATGCAAAAAACGTGTTTGTGTTTGGACGAACACAGTGTGCATTCTATACCTAAGTGTTCATTTCTCTCCCTTTAGACCATTGGCATTACAAAACAGTTTTTTGGGGTAAATTTCTTCCAATCAAAATGTATATTCTCCCTCAGTGATTACCAAATAGGGATACTGGTACCTCAGGGGGTATTTCTGTTACTATGGGATATGTGGAGAGATTGTAGAGTAGCTCAACTAATGTGATAAAACAAAATTACAATTTGGTTAAAAAAATATCCACATATTGAGATAAAAGTTATAATAAATGGTTGAATTAGTTAGCTAAAAGTGATGGATGAATGGTTGAATTAGTTAGCTAAAAGTGATGGATGAATGGTTGAATTAGTTAGCTAAAAGTGATGGATGAATGGTTGAATTAGTTAGCTAAAAGGGATGGATGAATGGTTGAATTAGTTAGCTAAAAGTGATGGATGAATGGTTGAATTAGTTAGCTAAAAGTGATGGATGAATGGTTGAATTAGTTAGCTAAAAGTGATGGATGAATGATTGAAATATATACAGTTGGTAAAAGTGATGGATGAATGGTTGAATTAGTTAGCTAAACCATTCAAATGAACACACTTGGTACATGACGGGTGGGAATAAATGTTTCTTCCCTCTAGAAATGATTTGGCTCAGGTTCAAGTTCATAATCTAAATATTTCATTTTCTTTCAGGTACCTGTGGTAAGAGGGTTCCACAAAAGGCCTGGAAAGGTACGATTAAATGTTATTTACTTGCATTGTTAATGCTTAGTGTCAATAATACATTGTTTGCTGCTACATATTTGAATGAAATGTGTATTTCCTCATCCAGATGATCATACATGAACATGCTCAGTTTGGAGGCCAGCCGTTTGAACTCTACTGTGATGTAGAGGACGCCACCGCAATGAAGCTGTCCCCTGTCATCTCAGTCAGAGTCATCAGAGGATGGTAAGGCTCTTTGGTTTAATATGGATATGATGACTAACTTGCTGACACAGTATAATCTAAATGACTATCCGGGTAATATGTGTGTACTTCAGTATTATCCTTCCATTTTCTGTTTCTCTTTGTGCTTAAAAGTGAATGGAGCCATTCACAAAGCTGTTTAATGTCTTTTAGCTATCTATAAAAGTCTATAAAGTTTCAAAATTCTGATGATGTAATAATGCAGTTCTCTTTTTCTTTAGCTGGCTCCTCTATGAAAAACCTGGCTTCAAGGGTCGTATCATCGCCCTTGAGGAAGGTCCTACAGAGCACCTAGTGAATATGTGGGCAGAGGAGGGAACTCCAACGACACTAGACCAGATGGGTCAGCCTGTACCACAAGCACCTATGGTTCTAGGTTCTATTCGATTGGCAGTTAGAGTAAGTTAACCTATTTGTCAGGCTGTAACTTTTCCCATCTCATCTAATCCCTGTAGAAGTCCTAGGTATCAAACCTCAATATTTTTTGGTATCAACTGAAAAGTGGATGTGGCACGAGTATTGAAAACTGTCTAGTACCAAAAGCTGGCATGGAATGCTTTCTCAGATTTGTACTCTTCCTCAATTATTCTGTGTTCAGACAGTTTGGGATATAGGCCCTGTCTACACGGATACACATATTTTTAAAAACAGATATTTTTCCCCTTCGTTTTACAAAATATCTCCATCTACTTTAGGACGCAAAAACGACTCCAAATACTCGCCAGGCCAATAGGTGCCAATAAAGGCTACATCAACGATACAATGCTCTGGACATGAGAAAGTTTTCCTTCCATTCCTTATCGACAACAATCCCTGTCTCGAAATTGTCCCACCATCGGACAATTTGGACCGGTCCTGATCCAAAAACCGTTGTTTCTGGCGGTCTTTAAACCGTGGGTGCTGAGGTGGACCAAATAGCATTGGGCGCAGTAGACGTTCGTGAAGTGGTGCAGCAATATTAAGTTCAAATGTAAAGTAGTAGTTAGTCCGAGCAGTGCTAACAAAGCATAAAGTAACCGGTAATCCACCATCTTTGTTATGTCTCTGGCTCATTACACAAAGCAACAATGGGAATGCGCAAATTGAGGAGAGGATGACATTGTTTCCCAAACGCTCCGTTTCACACGTCCACACCGATACAAAGTAACAGGAGTTTTAAAAATCTGCACCGTAGAAGGCGTTTTCAAAAATATCCCTTTTAAAAATAGCTGTATACGTGTTGATCATAATCATAATTTTGTTACTTTTAGACAGTATTTATTTATGTAGGTGAAGTTCTTATATTTTAAATATGACATTAGAAAAGCAGGGTTTCTTTTGTTAAATATCATTTTTTTTACTTTTTTGGTATTACTCAAAGTACAGTATCAAAACTATTATAGCTTACTCAGACACTTCGGTAATGTATTCACTCTAAACATGTCAAATGCCCAGTTACCCAGCCTTATATGTTTAGATACATTCTCAAATGAAAACCTTGAAATTCTCACACAATTTTATTTTTATTTTGTGTTTTATAGGATTATAGCGTACCCCAAATTGACTTGTATTCAGAGGTCAACGGGTTGGGGAGGATGTCATCTTACTGTGACGACGCTGTAGAGATTGGCTCCTTCGGGATCCCACAGACCACCGGCTCCATTAAGGTTCACTCTGGAGTGTAAGTTCAGCTCTTTTGTGTCAATCATTTCAAGTAACGGGGAATGTTCCATTATGGATGCATCGTTCAGTGTCATGGTTGGTAGCAATCCTGCTACTAAGTGGTAGTTTTAAAGCTCACAGTCTCTTCATGGGACAGTACTGGAAAGAGTGTGTGTGTAGCATCTGTTCTCTGTTTCTGAAGGAATGCATGGTGCAGGCTAGAGCTTGTGATTATCATAGTTTGAACTGCTGCTGATTATTGATGGTTAGCACTTACATTTTTCAACTGGTGTAGAGATGAAGTATGTTTAGTCCCTCCAGTCATCGTGTAATAGGGCAGGATCTGAAATGAACTTTTTTTCACTATCGCAAGTATTTTTTTTTTTTTCTGCCACTTTTGAAATCTATATCAATTTTCTAAAAAAATCTATAGGATTCACCCAATACTCATTTTTGAGCAGATCACGAACGCATCATAATGCAACTCAATGGAAGCTCCGTTAACGTTAGTAGATCTGTTATTTAGCCAAGCAGGACCAGCCTGCCTCCAACAGCTACGGACTTGTTGTTCACAGTGTTGCTTTATCAGGGAGTAGCGATAGCAGCGGCATGCTTTTTAGCGCTTTTTTTCTCTCGCTCCGGTCCCAAACAATCTGAAACATGATACAGCGTGCATATGCCGTTACGTCATTGTGCATGTGTAACAGTCAGAAAGCATCAATACAGAAGAATCGATAGTCACAGAGTCATGGGATGCCAAGGAATCGGACAACAAAGAACCCATTCTCTATTCCCATCCCTACCATTTTCCCTGCCGTCTGTCGTGATGATTTTACCCACCACTGCCAACAATTTAGCCACATTTGGCAGGTAGCGGGTGCTAATTTCAGACCCTGGTAAAGGATAAGACGGAGTTGCCTCTTCAAAGTACTGTGCAGAAAAAGTCACTCCATAGTCATTCCTCTCCCTTTTCCTCCTCCCCTTCTTTTCTCACATTCCCTCCCATGTTGCCTCTGTGTCTTTAGCTGGCTGGTGTACACTGATCCAGGGTTTGGAGGTTTTGTTGGAGTGCTGGAGGTGGGAGAGTATCCCTGCCCAGAGGCCTGGGGTTTCCCTGAGCCCTTCGTCGGGTCTCTCAGACCCCTCCGAATGGTACAGTACATGAAATACATCACATGTTTCCACTGTTCTGTCATTTTGTCACTTGTCTCGGTCTGACAAGCATCTGTCTCTTCATTACAGGGACCAATAAAGGTGGAGCGTCCTCACGAATTCAAGGTGTGTTCTGCATTGCATTACATTTGTTGCATATATCAATATTTGCTGTTTATAGAAAACACACACACACACACACACACACACACACACACACACACACACACACACACACACACACACACACGCTGAAGTGTCAACACAAAGTCTCATATGTTACTTTTGTTAACTATCGCTTAAGAGAATCTCGTTAAGAGGCAAAGGGTGGGGGAGAAACTCCACTTTGTGGTGGATATGGGGTGGGTACCATGAATCACAAAGGTTTAGTCGAGGCACGTTTAACTGATATGATTCATGATGTTGATGACTTGGCTCAGGCTAAGGCTCAGAATTTGGAGTGCTGTACGTCTAACATAATATCAATTTAGAGAAACTTGAGAGCGATACCACAAAATATTAAAAATTAGAAATGATTTGTAGAGATTAAATGTAAAAACAATGAATTCATTAATTAATTATGTAAATAATGGTTAGTTGCAGCTACAGGCAGAGCCGCATCAACCTGACTGCTAAAACAAGCTGTTCACTGTGTGCACTTTATGTTCATCCAGTAAATCACCCAACATATGGTGATCATTTTCATCATTTAGGAATTGGTAGCTAATTGCCCTTTTCAACCAAAATGTTCCAGGAACTATGGAACCAGAGGAGATAAACTAGGAACTAAGGAACATTCCTGTTTGTTTTTCTGCTACATTTGAAAAACTGTGGCGATCAGACAAATGAATCACACATGACAAAGAATGATCTTGTGCTTTCTATTTACTGCGGTGCGACCTTTAGTACGTGAACGCCATGAAACAAAGCGACTAAAACGCTTGTTGACTCGCTTTGTTCGCTCCTTCTCTCTCTCTCTCTCTCTCTCTCTCTCTCTCTATAGCATAGCAGAGGCTTTTTTTTTTTTACTCCAGGTACTAAATTCAGTTCCTGGTTCCTCAAAAGGATCTTGTTCTCAGGGGAAAGTTCCTGTGAAACCCCCTAATCATTTCCTAGATACAGCTCAAAGTAAAAGCTCAAAGAAATAAAGTCTGTACTTGTAGCCAGTGTTGCAGACCGATGTGCCATGTGTCACTGTAGTTTGTAGAAGTATTGTCATCCTACCTTAGGACAGAAATGAGCCAAAAACTCTACACAGACACATCTATAGCCCTATTTCCACCGCAGGAACTTTCCCCTGGAACTAAGAACCTTTAGAGGAACTAGTTGCATTTCAACCGCAGGGACTAGGGTCTAAATTAAGTTCCGAGGACACTTGATGGGGCCTTTTTACCCCAAAAAAGGCCCTGGTTGGGGGGCTAGTACTTTGTGAAAGTACCGGAACTTTCAGTGTGGAGTTTGCAGGGATGACCGTCGCTGATCGGTAAAACACACACACAGCACCGCTGCTTCAACGGCTTCAACAGCTTCAACTCGTGTACCACTTCAGTCAATGGGTAACGTTAGATGATGAAGACAGCTGGCGGTGCTGTGAATGACAGAAAGAATCTGATCTTAGCAGGTTTTTAGACTGCGATGGAAACACAGACAACAGTGGGCTGAGGAACATTTTAGTTCCTTGAAAAGCAGTTCCAGGGAAAGGCTCACAACCTTTTGGTGGAAAGCCAGCTTTAGACCTTTAGAGAGTTTACAACTACAGCTCACCTTTAACTCCTTTCTCTCCTGCTTCAGGCCTTAGTGTTCACCAAGCCCAACTTTGATGGAGAGTGCATAGAGGTGGACAGTGATACGTACAACTTACAAGAAGAACAACTGGAAGAGGAGAAAACAGGCAAACCAGACCAGAACAAGCCCACCGTGTCTACAGTGGGGTCTATAAAGATACTTGGTGGTCTGTGAGTATCTGTTTGAGATAAGAGATGCAGGGTGATCATCTTTGTTTGGCAGGCAGCCAACCATTAGGATATGAAACAAACAGCTAAACTAATGTGTGATCAGATTTCAGGAGATGGCTCAAACTAATGTGAACTATTAGTGCTAACTGTTTGCTCTGTCCTTGCAGCTGGGTGGGCTATCAGGAGGCAGACTTCGAGGGCCAGCAGTACATCCTGGAGGAGGGGCAGTATCCTCACTGCAGTGACTGGGGAGGATCTGAGGAGGGGCTCCTGTCACTTCGGCCTGTATGCGCAGTAAGTAGCACCAGCAATATTACACATGCAGTCAAATGGTGTGCTGCAAGATTTCTTGTTTGATCTTGTATATATATATATATAATATATCATAAATATTGCTGTGGTGTTTCAGAGAGAGATCCCCCTTTCTAATCATTCCACTGTATTCTTTCTGCTAGGATTTCCTGTCCCCTCATATTAAACTGTTCAGTGAGCAGCACTTTGATGAACTGGGGCTGAATGTGGACTTGCTGGGTCCCGTCCTCAGCATGGAGGACTTCGGCCATGGTGGCAAAACTCAGTCTATCAACGTCATGGGCGGAGTGTAAGTCAAACAAACACACACAAAAAACGATGATTCATAAAGAAGGAGGGACCCACAGCGTGTGCTGTCCACGCCCTTATAGTGTTTGGGCGTGTGCTTCTCACCTACCATACATGACTAAGCGCTCTGTCACTGTACACACACACACACACACACACACACACACACACACACACACACACATACAGCCCTAGAGGATACAATTATGAACGATTGATCCATTAGAGTAAATGATTTGTCACATTTGACAAAGGATAAAAGCTTCCATCTCTTGAGGGCAAGGATTTACCCATGATACCGATGAAGCTCTGTTCCAGGTACAGCACATACTGTACAGTTTGTGAACTCACAAGTTAAGAACCTAATAGTTTCACAATGGTTTAAATACATTTCCAGTCAGTTATTGATATGAAATAACACATTTCAAACATGGCACACGTTTCTCTAGGTAACAGATTTGTGTCAATCAGCCAGCTGAGTGATTTGAACCTTTATCACCATCTCTATGTAACCTTCTACTGTTTGCTTTACATCTGCCTCGCCAGCTCAATGGTTTTACAGCCTCATAAAAGCACACACTTCCTCTATTCATCATGGCCGCATGCAGTCCAAGTCAGTGATTTAATCAGTCCAGTCTGACTACAGTCCAATCAGGATTCCTAACCATCTCCATTTATACTAAGGCTGTCAATCAATTCAGATATGTAATCACCATTAATCACATGATTGTCCAGAGTTAATCGTGATACATTCATTTTGTATCTGTTCTAAATGAACCTTAAAGGGAGATTTGTCAAGTATTTAATCCTCTTATCAACATGGGAGTGGACAAATATGCTGCTTTATGCAAATGTATTTATATATGAATTATTGTAAATCAATCTAAATGTACTAAATTTATTAAATTAATAAATCATACACCAGCAACTTGGCAAAAAAAAATATAATTCCAGTGTAAACTTTTAATGCAGCAACAAATTGGTCAAAACTTAACCAGCAAACCCATTCCAGTATATAATGTAAATAGTATATAAACATAGAGTTGAATTGAATAGATCGGCCTCATGGTCAGCAATATCAGATCCAGCTATTTGAGTAAGTATCAGTCCGATATCTGATCCCTAACTCTAGTTATAGTTCATAGTTATTTTGTGTATGAATGTTTGCTTAAAAATGTCCAAAAGAATATTTGAATAAGAGATGTAATCAGAGAGCCAATCAGGACATGTATCTGTCTCTGATGAATGAGCTCTGTCACGCTGCTGTTCTGCATCTTTACGATGTTGTGTTTGTGTCCCTGGCAGCTGGGTGGGCTTTGAGAAGCCTGGATTCAGTGGAGAGCTCTACGTCCTGGAGAGAGGCCTGTATGCAAACCCAGCGGACTGGGGAGCCGACAACTTCAAGATCTCATCCATACAGCCGGTCTTCCATGTAAGAAACGCCGTGTAGGATCAGTTCAGAACAGGATGTGCTTAATCAGGTTTTTTCACATGGAAAGAAGTCGTGTCTGCCTTTGTGATGTTTTGAGTAAATATCATTTTTAATGAAACGTTTACATGTGTGCAAAGTTAATCCCTCCCTCCTGTCTGTTTTAAAGGACACACTGATGGAAACCGCAAAATTCAAGGTATCATCCCTCCATTCCAGACTTGATATGTTAAAACATTCTTCCTGGCTGAGTGGCTAACTTCTGTTTTAACATGTGTTCCAGGTGCAGCTGTATTCTGAGCCCGACTTCCAGGGACAGCTGGTGGCTCTGGAGGACAGCTCAGCAGCTCTGGATGAGGACTTCACACCCAAGTCGTGTAAGGTGCTGGTTGGCAGGTAAGCACATTACCCAGAACTCTCACTGATATGTTGGGTAGAAGAGATTCCACATGGCTGGCTAGAGAATGAAGGCTGTTTTTATTTGGCATAAAAAATACTTTTGTACGTTCTTATGGTGTTAACTTAGATATAAGCAGTGATTTTAAAGATGATACAGAGTTATTGGTTAACAATGATGTGTGTGTTTGTGTGTCAGCTGGGTGGCTTATGAAGGAGCTGAGTTCACAGAGAACATGTATGTGATGGAGGAGGGAGAATACCCCAACACAGAGGCCATGGGCTTCCTGTCCTCAGACTCCACCATTCGCTCCATACAGACTGCTGGACATGTGAGTAAAGCTCCATTTGGGCCCTTTGTGATGCTCACTCTGTCACTGCTGTTGGTGATGAAGGAATCATTGAGACTAATAAGGAATGAATCTCTGTGTTGTTCAGGAGATGTCTCTGCCCTCCATCGTCTTGTTCAGTAAGGTGGACTGTAGAGGTCGCAGAGTGATGCTGACTAATGGAGCTGAGAACCTGCTGCAGGCCGGCCTGGACACTCGCATCCGCTCCGTGGTGGTGGAGGGAGGAATGTATGTCACTCACTACTCTCTTTCTAATGGCAGTCTGAATGGATCAGAGTAGGAGCTGCATCACCAGCAGTCAGAACACAGATGAAACCTGCTCTGAATCCTTAGCTTGATTGACAGGTCATAAGACACACATACTAACAGAACAGAACTGAAGCTCTCAGAGTTTTATAGTTAACCTTAAAGTTGTTTTTACATGTTTGCAAACAAAATGTTGATTTTCTTCAACTCTTCAGGTGAGTAATACCTAAGACCTTACATTTATGTGAACTGGTAAAACGTGTTATGGGTGGCAATTTAAAGGTGCAGTCACAAACTCTATTACACTCTGAGGTCAAGTTCAGCAAATATCTCCTCCCGGCCCGCTGGATGTACGTTCAGAGTGTGAGCTGAAATAAAAGTCCCGGGAACTACTTTTCAAGGAACTGAAAGGTTCCTCAGCCCACTGTTGTCTGCGTTTCCACCACAGTCTAAAAACCTGCTAAGATCAGGCAAATGAGTCCGCTGACGTATGAAAAAGCAACAGTGGAACTCAGGGACCAGAATGGCTGACCACCTTTAAATACATCTTTAAATTTGCAAACCTTCAACCTTTAACTACTAATGCGTTGAGGATCAGGGATCAGTGGAAATCCATGTAAATGTTCACATTCCTGCACA
>CAKAKQ010039276.1:0-11175 GCA_916700675.1 Helicolenus avius
AGCCACACGGGGATTGGTACGACAGCGCGGCTAAAATTACCCCGGACCGACTGGAAGGCGTTTTCAGTTCTGGGGTTTTTAAACGTACAATAAATTCAACTGTTACCCGTGTTGTCTTTTCACCGTCCAATAAAGACGAGAGTTGTCTTTTTTGAGGAAGTGTTAAACAATGTCTTCCTGAAATATGAAAATGTCAAAGCAAAAGGCCACGGTATTCAAATCCCTGGTTAATTAGGGTTCCAGTACCAGGAGGGTTGGAGTGTTTGTGGTGAAGAACAGAAACATTTGCATTCCCCAAAGGGGAGCGTGTCAACAGGATCGATAGGCTAGTCTCTCCCAACTCCTGTTCTGCCTCCAAAAACTCTCCAGCTCAGCACATCCTCTCCGTTGGAAGCCTCGGAAATTAACCAACACCAAATTTTCACACTAGCTGCCGCTGTCATTTTTTTTACAATACCACACATTCCTCTCACAAAAATTCATTTTGTGAATGTGTTAAACATCCAAAACTCAGCTTTCAGACCAGATACAGTATATTAAAGCACATGCAAAAGGCCCAACACCACCTGAAAGGCTTTGCCGTCTTTTTTAGTAACACGGTTAAATACCAATGACCCCCCCGCCCCTCCATTGTTGTTTTAGAGCTTTCTCTCAGAATAGAGAAGAGCTCCCAGGGAGACAGTGGAAGTGTGTGAGAGAAACAAACAGAACATCAATCTCATTGGAAAGCCAAAGGAAAGAGCCCGGGGACTGATCTCTCAGGGTGTTAACTTAGGGAAGGAAAAAAAAAAAAACACTTTCCACAAGGAATTAATGAAGTGGGTTTAGCAGTGGAGTGGAAGAGAGGATATGAACTCAGAGTTACACTCAACTAGTCCTCTTTATTAACCTCTTAGCTCGTCTGCTCATGACGAATGAGCCCTAATAAGTTATCATGCCATCATGGAGTCTGATATGTGTTAGTCTGCAACACGCATCGTCTACTGTAGATCCATAAATACACAATACATCATCAAACTATGATGCGATATGTCAACGCAGCCTGCTTATCATACTACTCCATAAACAAGACATTTAAATTACAAGTGCACACATTTTTCAATGCTTCAAAGTGGAGCCTCCAACTGCCTTGTTTCCTACTGCATCTCTAATGTAGACAGTAGACAGACGTCCTACCCTTCTGGGTAAAGGTTGATTTACATCTGATTGAGACTAATCTACACATGGTCTCATCTACTGTCAATAGAAATGATAAGTTAAACTAGTTCTGTAAATGGATCAAAATAACCTGCTGATTCTAACAGCAGCGAACCCCAAAGATAACTGAATTTCTAAGCTGACTTAAGGCTGGGCAATAAATCAATATTATGTCGATATCGTGATATGAGACTAGATATTGTATTTGATTTTGGATATCGCAATATGGCATGAGTGTTGTCTTTTCCTGGTTTTAAAGGCGGCTTACAGTAGAGGGATTTCATTTTCTGAAATTACCAGACTGTTCTATTATTTACCTTTACCCACTTAGTCATTATATCATTATTATATCATTCTTATATCATTATTATATCATCATTACTGATGATTATTTATAAAAAATCTCATTTTGTAGACACTTTGTGAAAGCACCACTAGTCGACCTACAGTATCGTCTCAATATCTGGTCAAAAGTATCATGATATCTGACTTTCTCCATATGGCCCAGTCTAAGCTGACTTTTCAAATCCCACTCTTCTTTAGAGAAACTCCCCCTGACAGAGAGAGTGTTTTAATTAACTGAGGTACACCGTTTATATCTCACTACATATCTTGGTCACGTTTCTTTTATAACCTCATTTAAAGGGATCATAATCACAAATGTCTGTTTCTGTTTTGTATTTATTAGTGCCGTCAATTCATTAAAATATGTAATCGTGATTAAAGGCATGATCGTCCATGATTAGTCGTGATTAAGCGCAAATGAATCGCACATTTTTTTTTATCTGTTCAAAATATATCTTAAAGGGAGATTTACCATGTATTTAATAAGTATTTATTATAGGAAATCAATTAACAACTATAGGTACTGCATTTAGCATGAAATATATGCTCCAATCAGAACATGTCAAACTGCAGCCCAACAGCAACAACAGCTGTCAGTGTGTCAGTGTGCTGACTTGACTATGACTTGCCCCAAACTGCATGTGATGATCATAAAGTGTGCGTGTCTGTAAAGGGGAGACTCGTGGGTACCCAGAGAACCCATTTACATTCACTGATCTGGAGGTCAGAGGTCAAGGGACCCCTTTGAAAATGGCCATGACCGTTTTTCCTCGCCAACATTTAGCACAAGTTTGGAGCGTTATTTTATATAATATCAGTATCTTCACTCTGGCTGTGAAACTGAGTCCACTACAGCCTCCGGATGATCGACTGCATTAACGCATTAAAGAAATTAGTGGCGTTAAAATGAATTTGCGTCAACGCGTTAACTTTGACAGCTGTAGTATTTACAATATGTAAAATAATAATAATCAACCGAGAAATCATCATCAGATGTTTTTAACTCTCACGTTGATATCGGCCTCCAATATCTAATAATAAAACAATATCTGTCAGACAGTAACACGAAATAAAAAGGCACATAAAACCATAACGAATTATGTCAAAATAAATCTTTTACACAAATTCAAAAGATCAATATGTTAATAAAAGCAGCCGTTTGAAAAGGAACAACACAGCTAGAGCTTCTACTTCCATAAAACAAAACCCCCGGGTGGTTTTTCTCTAAATGAAACAGCCAATGCCAAAGATCTAAGGACTGTCAGGTCTGCGTGGCGTCATGTCAATTTTAAGCATTATGTTGCTGTTTGGTTCGAACAAAACACATGTCTGTCCCGACAGCGCTGACTGCTACACGCAGTGACTACCGGTGTTTCAGGAGCTGGGTAAAGACTGTGTTTTATATCTAAAGACTGTAGTGACTGCATGTTGAACTGAAATGTGACTCGAATGCATAAAAACAAAAAGGTACACAGGCATATTTAGGCATTCTCTGCTGCTGCTCAAAATAACCGCAACATAATTTATGCAAAGGTTAAAATTCAATTCATCAAATGCAACTTGACTCTCATTCAAGGCGCTTATTTTGCATTCTGCAGAGCACCTTGAGCTTGATAAAACATGCACAGCCTAATCCCATATCTTCAGTGATTGTCGCCATAATTCACGACAGGGAAAATGAGCCTGGTGGACGGATAGCCTACTTTTGAATTTGCTTTTCCTCGCCTCTGAAAAAGACAATCTTGAATGTAGCCCACCAAGAAAAAAAAAAAAAAGAGCACAAAGCAAACACATGCTCGTTTGACCCACACTAGCACAATGCAGGGAAAACGGGGGGGAAAGATGGAGCCTGAAGGTCCCATTGTGTCCGGTCTCCACAGGACGGCGTTGACTGACAGTCCAGCTGTAAGTAAAGCTGACACACTATCACATCGCGGCAAGATTGTTTAAGGGGAAAGAGGACGTGGCGACTGAAGGACTGAAGGACACAGGACATTTATTGATATGGCCGAGTCCTTGAGTGCAGCAGTATACGTCCTTCAGTGACAGCGCCTTATTGCCTGGACATTAATCACTATTGTCATGAAGCACAGGAAATAAGTACACTGGTTTCCCCAAAAGCATTTATCCTCCCTCGTTTCAACCAGCCAGGTCCAATCTGGTGTGTGTGTGTGTGTGTGTGTGTGTGTGTGTGTGTGTGTGTGTGTGTGTGTGTGTGTGTGTGTGTGTGTGTGTGTGTGTGTGTGTGTGTGTGTGCGTTTTGGGGTTGCATGTTGCCTGGACGGATGAAATGATTCGGAGTGAAGTGGCTGTGAGTCATTCTAAATGATTAAAATGCTTCTGTGACCAGCTTGTGAGTATCTTGGCTGAAAGAGCGGGTGAACTCGACCGTACACACCGAGCAATGAAGTGATGACTGATTGCCTTCATTAACATAAGTTACACAAATAAACAGTTTAATCACAATTAATGTCAAATTACTATAATTACCCTTTAAATAAAAGCATTGTTCTCGTAATGTTGGGCTCATATCAGCTGAAATACTCCACTCCAGTATTAATGCCAGCGTCTCCAGACAGGACGACCTTGCCAGTAATGTCCGCCGGTCGCTCCGGTTAAGTTTCGGCTCCTGGAAATGGTACGCCGGATATTGATTCTCTTCTAATTGAATTATAATAACATACAACTAAAGAGCTGGGAGAAGCAGGGTTTAGGTGGTAGAGTATATTTACTGTTTCCACATTGTGTATAGGGATGCACTGATCAGACTCTGTTGGTCCCGATAGCGATACCTGGGCTTTGGGTATCGGCCGAGTACTGATCCATAACCAGTGTTTTATTAATACGCTGTATGCCTCACTGTGTGGAGAGACTGGGATCATTCTTTTATGTGTAAGGCAACATCAGGCTGGACTTAAACATATCTGTCCTAAATTTAAAACAGAATGTAACAAATAAATACATAGATGTAAATGTATTATTTATTATTAAAATTATAAATCGTATACCAGCAACTTGGTAAAAAATCTTCAAAATCTAAGTGTAAACATTTTAATGCAGAAACAAATTGGTCAAAACTTAAACAGGAATTAAAATCCCAGTATATAATGTGTATATAGTATATGAAGAACTGAATTGATAGATTGGGTCCATTGTCACCGATACCCGATTCAGCTGTTTGAACCGGTATCGGCTCGGTATCGGTATCGGTGCATCCCTATAGTTGTATAGACCAATCAGATCAACTAATCAATTAATGGAGAAAATAACCGACAGATTATTCAACCAGCAGATTTGAAAAGGTACCCTGTTGAGTTTCTAACCGCTCGCAGTGCTATGTGAGGGAAGAACACTTATAGCTACGATCCAGATGTATCCAGATGTATCCAGATGTATCCAGTGTGGGATTTCAAAAAGATATTTTAAATCTGCTCTGCAAATATTTTATGAGGAAGAAAACCCATTGAGGATGTTTGTTAGACCTCAAGGACACACATAATGCCTTTTGATAAATAACCCTGGATGTAAAAAACATAACTTTTATTTGTTTACAAGAAAACTCTACAGGGCACCTTTAAGAAGCCGCTCGGCCTCTCACCGCCAACACGCTGCATTTCTATCATTATCAAGAAGCCTTTCATATTAGGAAATATAAACAGTGTGTATTAATTTGATTTCTGAGTGCTTAAGATGACTCTCTGGTGTCACAGCAACATTACATCTAATACACACAGCGAGCATACCTTTTAAAGAATGCCCCAATACGTTCCAGCCGCAGCCAAAAATCAGACATGAAATATGTTTTGAAAAAGTGATGGAATGAATCATAAATTTTGAAACTAATACAAGGTCACAAATGTTTACTTACGCCCGCCCCGGCTACACCTGGGAAATTAGAACCAATTTTTCAGACAGCATTTCCCATCAGTGAGGACAGTCTGCAACATTAACACTGAACCCAAACGAAATAATTCACACT
This sequence comes from Helicolenus avius, assembly GCA_916700675.1. Classification (NCBI taxonomy): domain Eukaryota; kingdom Metazoa; phylum Chordata; class Actinopteri; order Perciformes; family Sebastidae; genus Helicolenus; species Helicolenus avius. The sequence goes on from CAKAKQ010039276.1 coordinate 5,522, forward strand.
CTGCTACGTGCTAAAAAATCAGCTCAAACTTTAAAATATTCTGCTGGCGTTTGTAAAACTTTAATTTTCCCCGACTGTCTTCTCTGCACTGAAATAATACTGTTTTTACTTACCTTTAGAGCACTTCAAATACCATTCATTTAACATAATTATCCTATTTGTTTAAGTGTGTTATAGCATAAACAAAACTGGCTTTATGTTATCGGTAATCACAATTTATGGAGGAATAATAAAATGTTGCTCATTTCACATCTTCATTCAAATGAAATGAAACCACAGCAAATAATGCCACAATATACCATCATACAATACCAACTCACTGTTCTTAATAATGAAACTGCGTTGTTGTTTTAAAGTTGATCTGCTGTAATTAGACACGTGGATAAGCTGGTCATTCTATTGGAAAGCGGTGAGCAAAGGGTGAGTATCACTGGCAAAAAGATAAACAGCGAATCATCTGCACGAGTGAAAAGTGATTACAGTTGCAGTGTTTCCCCATCGGACCGTTTAGTGGGTGGCACAGGCAGCTGGTGAGGAGACAACAGATAACAGTGCGCTGAGCCCGTCCACCATCCAGAGACCGAGCAGCATATGTTACCCATGCTATTTTAAAACCGGGGAGAAAGTTACTTTTGAGATGTTGTGTCAGTACTGTACATATCGAACCAATTATCCAGAGAAGGTAGAGGAGGACCTTGATGATAATGATGCCGTTGCCAACATCAGTGATGTCCAGACAGCTGGCATCCTGCTGGCACAGCAGTACATCAGGACCTCATTAATAACATTAACAGCATCACTAACAAACTACTCGCGGTGGACAGTGATGGTGTTATTTGAAAAGGACATCCCTATAATGTGCAGGACACACGGGCGAAAACGGCCGTTACGTCTGTCAAACAGCGGTAATTGTTTCTTATTTAAATTCCCAGAATCCTGTTCATTAAAGCATCTTCTCTATGTTAACAATTATTCCCCAGATGTATCGCGAGGCTTCACGCCTTTATACATTTTTGTATAAGTGTATTCACATAACATGCAATCATTTCCTCATTACTTAAGTGATGCAATCAGGAGAATTTCTATAATTAATGACAAGCTATGCTTCTCACTTTGACTATGGAGCTGCAGTTCCACCCACACAACTTTAAAACAAACACAACTACAGTTTTCCACCACACCACGACTCCTGATGTTCCTCTTACAGATCTCTTTTATCTCCATGTTATCGTAGGGAGTGAGATTTGGGGGGTAAAACACCCTAGAGATGTCAGTGAGAAAAGACATGGAAGACTGCTTTCTTAAACAGGCCTGCTCATTTTATATTACTGTTTAATGCCTCTGCATACACGTAAGACAAAATTCTCTAAGACGTCAGGCCAATTTCATCGACAGCTCTGTCTTTAAAGCCGCTATGCATTGATTTTTAGAAAGAAAATAATCCCCCTTCCCTTTCAAATCTTTTATTTTCATGTTAACTAGCAGCGGTTTGGTAATGCCGTCTATGATGTAAACTCTATATTTATATTATTAGGATTTAGGTCACCCGGCCTAGACGGTAGATGAATACGGTGACGTGACGGTGTACAAGTAGTTAAATTGGATTTATCCTCCGCCGCCTTGGAGCTGGTCTGCCCGTCGGGCCGTATTGCCAGTCTGCTGCGTGTCAGAGGTCTGGTGAGACATGCCATATGAGAAAACTCAGACGTGTTACAGGCTGGAAGGCTACTAGTCAATAAAGCTGCAAACTAAAGACGTGGAAGCAGAGAACTTGGGGGTTTTGGGGCAGAGGGGGGGGGGTGACTCAGAGAGGAACCATTCTCCTGTGTTACATCACTGAGACTTTACTATGGGGGGTGATTGGTGCCACAGAATAAAAACATCCAATATACTGGGGATGATATTAGCTTATCACATATTTTTTAGTATGGATGCACCAATCTGACTTTTTCAGTCCCGATACCTATATGAGCTTTGGGTATCGGCCGATATTGAGTACTGATCCGATACTAGAGTTTAATTAATAAGATGTATGCCTCGCTGTGTGGAGGTGACTGGGATCAATCTTTTATACGTAAGGCAACATCATGCTCGACTTAAATATTGCTTTGCAAAACAAAATGTAACAAATAAATACATAGATATACATTTACTGAATTGTTATTTATTATTAAAGACAATAAATCATACACCAGCAACTGGGTACAAAATCTTCAAAACTAACAGGAACTAAAATTCCAGTCTATAATGTATATAAACATAGAACTGAATTGAACAGATCGGCCCCATGTCACGATACCCGATCCAGCTATTTGAATCAGTATCAGTCCGATATCTGGTATCGGTACATCTCTATTTATTAGCATGTATGTTTACTGACGTGTAATAATTTCAAGTGCAGAAATCCCCTAAATGTTTATAGTTATACAACATAGTTTGTCCACCAGAGAGCACTAACACATTTATTTTTGAAGTGTAACATATCTCAGTAGATAGCCTATCTTTTTTGCAAATCTTTAATAACCATATGTAATGGATCCGTAACAGAAATGTGCTGTGCGTTCCATATTACCATACATTTAGTATGCCAGACAGATTTAGTATGTCCCAATACATAGTATGTCAAATGCAGTATGCCAAAAATACCAGGATGTCCTACTACATCCAGTCGTATTTTGTATGCGAGACATCATGTTAGCAGCATATTCTGACCTACAATCCTTTGCGCAGCGGATATATGAGCAAGAGGGTCAAAGTTCAAGGCGCAATGTTATGACTATATAGTATGTCCCACTTGTATGCATATTGCATGCAACAGGACGTACACTCTAAGGGCAGCTGCAGTATGTACTAAAAGTAAAAAGATAAATGTTATAGGTTATATTTAGGTGTCATGATGTCATATTGGATATATGATATATGATTATTTGATGATGATTTTCTAGCTCTTAAATATCATTATAGGTATCAAGAATCAAGTATTGGGCTGTATATCCAAACACAACAAATTGGAGCTATTGGAAAAGTCTTAGTGTGACTAGATTGTAAGACTACAGGAAATAGTATAAGTATACCACACAACAGTATATGAAGACGTATTAGATCATACAGTCACAGAGGTGATCTGAATAAACACATTAACTTTAGTATCTGCGTTATTCTGAGTTCTGGTATTTGTCTTACATTGCCCTTTAATGCCATCAGACCTCCTTTGGACTACGGTACACACACATTCTGCTTTTTGTCATTGTTTTACCCTTTTAAATCAGGATTTGTTTGTCGCGTGTGTGCCTAAGTTAACGCTCGACCCAAACTTAACCCTTCCCCTAACCAGTCATCTGAATGAGGCTAACCATGGCTTTACATTAATCTTAATCTAAATCACGCCCCATTCCAAACCCACAGAGAGCAGCGCTTTGGGAAACACTATTCGAAAGGGAAAACGGACCTGTGTTGCACCGTTCTGTGACCTGATGGAAACTGTACCTATATATCAGAGATGTTCTTAACATGGTCACATACTGTATTGTCATAGCTTATATCCAAGGTGGTGATGGTAACACCTCTGAAAATATGACCATAGGGCGAGTCATACATTTGGATATCTGCTGTGATGAACTGGTGTCCAGCAGTGTTAAGCTCTGGCTGTACAGCACCTGTACTTCACCTGTTAACATTCAACCAACCAGGGTCAGAAATTAGCACCGGACACTCGCCAAATGCAGGTAAATCGTTGGCAGTGGCGGGTAAAATCGGCAGACAGTGAGAACACTCCAGATGGGAATAGAGAAGCGGTTCCCGTTAAGAACGGGTTCTTACTTGTCTGATTCTTTGGCATCTCATGCTTCAGTGACTATCGATTCCTCTGTATTGATGCTTTCCATTGGTTACGCATGCACAATGACGTGTACGCATGCTGTATCATGTCTCAGTTTGTTTGGGACCGCAGCCACGGCAGAGAGGAAAAGAAGCACTCAAAGGCATGGCGTCCCAACTAGTAAACCTGAGGGGATGCACCCTATTAGTTTCCCTGATAAAGCTTCACTGTGAATAACAAACCTGTGTTGAAATCAGCAGGAGGAGAGTTAGAAGTGTTACCCGTTAGCAGCCGGTGGGCAGCACCGTCCTGCTCGGCTAAATAACGGAGCGACTAACATTACCGGAGGTGAGTTATTATTATTAGGCGTTCAAACGCTGCTCAGGAAAAATGACTATTGGGTGAAGGTAAATTAAAACGTCATGATGTGTTCAAATGTAATCTTGTAAAATTAAGTTTTTGGGGAGAAAGTTGAATAAATGCAGATGTTTGAAGGAGATGTTCTCACAGTAATATAAAAAAAAGATATTCAAGAGGGAATTATGAGTTATGTTTAACTCCCTAACACTAGCTCTAAGCAGCGTGACAAGATTTTATTAATCAAAGCAAATATTTAAATAATCAGAATCATTTGAATTGTGTGTTTTTATGCAAACAACCTCTATAGATGACAATAAGAAATATCAGTACAGAACTGTGTGCAGTACTCCCCCAGAAGCTACGGATATTATTATACGGTGTAATTCCAACACTGTAATTTACCGTGTACATAATGTGTTTGTGTAAAATATATTGGAACATTGAATGACATCAGATCTAAAATGTTATTCCTTCATGTAGCGCAGAGATTTGAAAAGTGGCAGATAACGTTTCTGAGTGGCAGACGAAGCCACAGTGGCAGGCAGTGGAACAAGTTCATTTCAGACCTTGCAACCAACCCATCAATCTTTAATAGTTAAATCTGTAGAGGCTCAGAATCTGATGGGTCACATATCTGGGTGCAACACCGGTCACCTCAAACCGGGGATGTGCCCGAAATTCCATTTCAACATGCTATTTAGCACGCTATAACTGTATGTGAGATATTTTAGTATGTTCAAAACCTTAGTCTGAAACCAATAGTACATGATATGCATACTATTTATGGTGAAATATTACAGTATGCAACGCTGGACACAACGGCAGCATAAATATCCCACAATGCAATGCAGTACTGACGACAACGTTCGTAACGGACGTTGACGGTCAGCTCTGTAACATCAATAACACTTCTATTTACCTGTCAGTATAAGATTTCACTTTACTGGGCGTAATGTATATTTTAAATTAATTCAGACTTTCAGGCTCTCAGGAGGTAACGACGTGAATCACTGCTCAGCGCGTCCGAAAAGATACATGCTACTGTTTATTCACACAAAGGATGTTGAACGATAGTAGACATGTACATGTAGTGCATAGTATGCGATTTGGGACGCAGCCTGGTAGACTACTGAAGCCCATATTTCAGGACTATTGGTGCCTTTAAACGGGGTCGTGTTTACCGTGTTCACGAGAAGAGTTCATATGAACGCCCCCCTCTTGAGGTATTCACGACATCGTAAGTGGAAAGTTTCTGAAAGCTCCAAATTCATGAGTTGTGATGTGTTTGTTTGACGTTGTCATAAATGGCGGAGACCACGGAAGTTCATTTATCGGTGCATAATAAGTGAATATATTGTCATTTTAGTCATTTTTCTTGGTAATTTTATAATATGTCTGAGGAAAATGTTGATATTTCCAACGGGCTCATCTTTCGTCATTATGTCTTTGCATTTCCTGCATTACGTTACCTGCTTGC
>CAKAKQ010039279.1:0-11192 GCA_916700675.1 Helicolenus avius
ATATGAAGGCTATTTAATAGAGGATTTGGCCACACATCTACCAGCCCACATGGTGTGTTTGTGTGTGTGTGTCCATGCATGCCAATGTCCAAAACAACCCATTTATGCACACCCTCCTAACTCTTTTTGCTCACACACACTGAGCACAGTGAGCAGAACCTGAGTGACCGTTTATGTTAATGTGGGTGAACTAAATAATAGAAATGCACCTGAGCAGCGTTTCCCTGCAGTGCAGCCCCACTCATACTTTACTCCAAACAGTGTCAACATTATGAGTCAACATGGGCTTCTTGTTATGGTAATGTGGGGATACATGTCACAGTGGATATGCAGCATGCATGATTGGACAAACACAGGTCCAATAGAGGAGACGTAGTCTTGTTTGTTGAGATGCTCGAAACAGCAATGAGCTGGTGACTCTAGAGATTTCCCCAAGGTTAGTGGAATCAGACACCAAAACAAATACAGTAACGCAATGAGAATGAACCTTCTCTTAGTGTCTACACGGCTCTTTCAACCTGTTTCAACCTTGATATGGTTTGGCACTAATTTAATATGGAGGTATGGAATAATGGTTGTGCTGAAAATGTCTTTATATATACTGTGGGATTTGGACTATGTATTCCTTTTAATATTTAAATATTGTAGCAGACTGAGGTAGAGCTAATTTTACTCAATGTATATTCTGTCAGGTGGCTAAATCTACTGTATAACAATTGCATTGTATTGTATAGGATCATTGTTTTTCAATTCTAATCTGTGACGTAATAAGTAACTACAGCTGTCAGACAAATGTAGTGGAGTAAAAATACAATATATATACCTCTGAAATATAATGGAGACAAAGTATAAAGTAGCATAAAAGTCAAGTAAAGTACAAGTACCTTAGAATTGTGCTGGAGCACAAAATGTACTTAGTGACTTTATAACACTGAAAGAGAACTGGATAGAGTGTCGGAGACGGGCTCCCGTTCATTGCTATGAAAGTTGCTCCGTAGCGCCATAGAGGAGGCGCAGTAGCGTTTCCTTTCACTCCGCCTCCATCTCATTCACATGAACCGTGGAAGGGAAATAACTCTGAATTCAGCCATTAGTGCATTTTACAACTTTTAGGACCTAATGATTTAAACAAGGGCTATTAGAGTGTTCGAACTGGGAAGTTCATTTACAGACATCTCTTTCCCAATAAGAGTCTTTCATTATGTCTATGGGAAGAAATCTTTTTGGGCCCAATGGGATGATGCGACGGAAACAGAAGTTGTAATTTAACCGTTTGGCCACCACGAAAATTTGCTTCCATGCCTGGCGCACTTCCTGAGGACTTGGTTAAGGTGGAACAAATTACATCTTGACCTATTAGTGACGTCACACAAAAGAAAATGTAACAAAAAGATGTAACTGTTGAAAGATTTGATGTTAGTATCCAATACGGTTACTGAAAACCAGCCAAAAGGGGCCAAAAGGTTGGCTGGTAGAGCATCCTAGAACAGGTACATCATACATGCACATTTCATAAAGAACATAAAAACACTCTGGTCTCGTGTACATATATGCTTGTCCTTCTGGTAAACATGGCTGTTACCTTATCTTCACATTTCCTCATGCTTCTTACAACCTTTCATGTGCAATACCACATCTCACCCCGAAGTGAGAGGGGAGATGAAATATGAAAGGATCTGCAGATCTAAACTTCACAGAGATTAGATAAATCAAAAGCTACCAGATGAGTTTATCATGCAACACCTGCAACCCTGCAAGAAATACAAGCATTTGAATATTTAAAGTCATTATATGCCTACAAATGCGACACTGCATTGCATTATTGAGGATGATATTAAACAGCAAGGCAGACAGGATATTAGGCTTGACCTCACCCTCTCTGGTGCAGATATTGGAGCTGGAGCAAAAGGAAAGATTGCTCTCTGTTACATCGTCCCAGCAGGGCGCTTGAATGATGGCACACAACAATTTAATCTCAGGGCAAAAATAGAGAATGGCGTTAAAAAAAAACAAGAAACAGAAATGTGTGAGACATTATTTTATACACCTGCTCTCTTCCTCTCTTCCTCCCTCCATTCCGTCCTCATTATCATCCTCTCATCACTTAGACAAGGACTTGGCATGAGCTGTGCCCCCAGCATGCCTCAGCACCACGTCGGGCCAGATTTATTAAATCGCTCTCCTCCATCTTTGGCTTCTAACGCATCTCATTTTCTCATCCCTTCGACCTATATATGTTATGTTGCAAAGAAAGCTATAGGAAGAACCTGATGAACGACTGACCCAGACTAATAGATCTTACCGTGTTTGAAATGGATGTTAGGTTAACAGCTCTATACTCTGCTTGGGCTTTATTGGAATTGAAATTAGTCATGACAGGTAATCAAGACAGCTTGTCAATGGAATACCCCCCCCTCCCTCTATTTTCCTCTCAGAGTTGTGTTTTCGATATCACAGTGCAGTATTGGCCGAGTTAGTTATTTTCATATTCTGCCCATGAGCCCTGATGCCTGGGGGATCTCACAGATTATGCAGAAGAACTGCACGGAAAAGAAGCATTTTTAGTATTGAAAAAGGAAAAATGAGGAGGCCATATGTGCATTTATTTCATCCCGCCAGAGTGCCTTTTCTCCCTCTTTACATGCACATGTGGCGTGTGTGGTTGCATTACCATATACTGTATACTGCATGCTAAGCAACTCTACTGTGTGTATGTAATATGTATAGTATGTGTGTGTGTATGGTTATCCTTGTGTGTGTTTGCATGCATGCAAGGTGATTTGAGCCACCTGCATTAAATGCATTTCATTCGATGATTCCTCACTCACACACACAGACACAGACACACACACACACACACACACACACACACACACACGCACGCACGCACGCACGCACGCACACACTTGCTTCCAAGAGTCCCCTCAATGTGCAAACTACAGATAAAACATTTCTCACCAGCCGTACACTAAAATGCTGTGGCCTTAAGTATCCTTTAGTCGCCCCTAAGTGCTTCAGTACATATGTTCCTCTATTCACTGCTACATTGATAAAACGAAGAAGACGCCATAAATAAAGATGTTCATATGTTTAATAATTATCCTCCTTATTTTAGTTTTCCGGACTAAATATTCCTCGGCTTTAAATTGAGCAACTAATGACTACACGGTGAGAAATGGCGACATACGGTATGTGTGAGTGGCTATCACAGGGAAGGGGTGAAGAATCCCTCCACAGAGTATACAGTAATTAGCAAGACTGCTTTACATTTGGCACACAGGCAGACATATGCGCACAAAAATAATTTAATAATTGTCTGGCATTTTTGTGTCATGCTGTTTACAGTATGGAGATCATTAATTTAGACTTCCCCTGAAGGGCTCCCCAACCAAATGCACACAAAAGGTTGTTTTGTGACTTAGGAGGGCTGTAACAAATCTCACCATGTGGGGAAGTCCCCATAATGTGATGGTGTGAAAAGATTAAAGGGTAACTTTGGTATTTTTCAAATTGGAGCCCTTATTTTCACATGTTTTCGTGTCTAAGTGACTAAGTGGGACAACGCTTTTTGAAATTGGTCCATTATTGAGGGAGAACGCTGCAGCCACTAAACGAGCTGTAATGTAATCATTTGGGGCAACCTGGCACCGTCAGTTTACGTCCACTAAAAGTGCTTGTTTTTGCACGGACAGGCTCAGATTGTTAATATAAGTGTTTGACAACATTATGGAAAGGACCTTACAGAGAAATAAAACCGTTTTTGGTCTGTTTGTTATTGTGTATCTCGCTTGGAGAAGTCTCGTTGTGAAATCTTGCATCGCATCTACATTACTGAAATCAGCTAAATCTTCAGCCATGACATTAAAAATCTTTTAGATAGCATTAAGCTACGCTTTTGGTACTCCAACACAACAAACTCTGACAACACCGGTGTCCCGCGGCACTCCTCTCTCCACTCTCGCTCGCATTTCCACCGATGTCTCTTCCAGCAACAAGTCACATGACACAATGACAACCAGGAAGTGACAGGTTTCATCTCTCTGTAGAGTTCGTCCCATAATGTTGTCAAACACTTATAATAACAATCTGAGCCTGTCAGTGGCAAAAACAAGCACTTTTAGTGGACGTAAACTGACGGTACAAGGTTGCCCCAAATGATTACATTACAGCTTGTTCAGCGGTTAGGCTGCAGCGTTCTCCCTCAATACTGGACCAATTTAAAAGATTGTTGTCCCCATTAGTCACTGAGACACAAAAACATGAGAAAATAAGGGCTCCAATTTGAAAAATACCGAAGTTATCCTTTAATCTTTTTACACCATTACATTATGGGGACTTCCCCCCATGGTGAGATTTGTTTTTTGGTTGAGGTGAGGGTAAAAGTTGGGATTGGTTACAGCCCTCCTAAGTCACAAAACAACCTTTTGTGTGCATTTGGTTGGGGAGCCCTGTGGCAATGTGGATGCGATTTCTCCAAGTGAGATACACAACAACAAACAGACCAAAAACGGTTTTATTTCTCTGTAAGGTCCTTTCCATAATGTTGTCAAACACTTATATTAACAATCTGAACCTGTCCGTGGCAAAAACAAGCACTTTTAGTGGACGTAAACTGACGGTACCAGGTTGCCCCAAATGATTACATTACAGCTTGTTCAGCGGTTAGGCTGCAGCGTTCTCCCTTTAATACTGGACGAATTTAAAAAATTGTTGTCCCCATTAGTCACTGAGACACCAAAACATGAGAAAATAGGGTCCAGATTGAAAAATACCCAAGTTACCCTTAAATGTCCCCAGAACAAGACAAATACAAGTACGCACAAATCCCTACACACACCCACACACATTTTGTCTTCAGTATTACTGTATCAGATCTGATCTTTTGGCTTTTAGGTCAGGCCCAGATAAAAATCAGTCACCGGGGATACAGTGTAAGGGAGAGATGGCTCTCTCTGGGTAAGTGTGAGAATTGGGACATGGCGATAGTGAGGTGGTAAAATGGTATTATCATGATAGCAGGCTTAAACTGTTAACTGGTGGGACAGCAAAGAGAGGCTCTCTCCAATGGGAATGGATGAATAAGCCATGAAGCCAGAGCCGCAGAGGCACTGGTCTGAGATAATGCAGCCTCGCCATGGTAAATCTCTGATGCACACACATGTGCACGGCTGTACGCACGCACACTAACACAAGCATACAAATTCATATCAAAATCAAATCTCAAACTGTGCTGTAGAACTGGGTCATAGAGTGCCTCTCTGAGCGTATAAAGTTTTAGAGATAACAAGAAGAGCAAAAAGGAAGTACAGCGTGAGAGACAGAGAGGGCAAGAGAACGAACGCCAAGCTTCCAGCAGGGCTGAAATAGCAATATGAAAACTTCATGTTCTTTATGTGGCCCTGTATACACTCCTGTACATTGTATATGCACATTTTCACATTACCCATTGTCCCATTTAGACAACGTTATTGTCTTCTGTGGTGGGGTGAAAGAGACTCACCTCCCTTTTTGGAGATAATCTTTCCTCCCATGTGTATACACAACATGCATTATTGAGAGACCTCTGCAGCGCTGACATCCTTCCAGCTCCTGTAGCACAGCGGTTGTGTTGCTCGTCCCTAGTCCCCATTTTAACCATGCTAGATTTAGAAATGTGCGTGCATGCAAAGCAAGCCAAACTCTCTATACCGGAGGAAGAAGCAGGTACACCCTTCTTGAGTTATTCAGTATGAAAGAAAAGGGAGTCTACAGAGCTTGCAGAGAGGCAGGATGGAAACTTGCAAATGTGTGCAAATTAATTTCTTGCTTGAGTTTGAAATAACATGCAACAAAATCATGAACAAATGACAAGTCATGAATAAACCAAAGATAGACAGCAAACCATTTAAATCAATTTGCTACATTGCTATCAATGGCTGTAATACTTAAATACAACCCCTAAGACCATTAGTCAGCATGATGCTACAGTAAATACTACAGATTATGTACTGTATGCTAGCAACCAGCAGACAATTAAGAACCCAATTATGATAGTGATTAGTTATCGCGTTGTAAATAAACACTTGTGACTTAGTCTGGCTATGTGATGCATCACTCAGCCAAGATGTGGGAGCACTTCTGAGGTACGGTACCTCCTTCACTCTGAGTGAGTAATGGCCACAAGGGAATCAGGCAAGGAGTCCAAGTCCATATAACACACAACCAGAGAGAGATTTACTACCAACTCCGAGCAGGTACCAGGGCAAAGGCAGCATGCTGCATGATGTGATGGCATGTTTGGTGTGGAAGAGGATTAACCGTGATTACAGATATACAGACTATGTATTTCATTATTAAAACAATACAGGACTATGGTTAAAACTGCACGAATCATTTTTAAAAAATAATAAAAATGATTATTTGATTTCCTCTCAGCTCTTCGGAGCGTTTTAGCACCTTTCAGCTCATTGTTTTGATTTTGCATCTTTCCTGTGTCTGTTTATTATCACCGCTTTCATCAAGCTTGTTTTCAGCTAAACCACGCAGCTGTTTTAGCAAAAAATATTTTGATGGATCCACTTTGCACCACCTGCCTAGAGCCAAATAGCAGAAAGAGGTTAGCGACTAGCTGGTGAAGAAAGTGGAACATTTAGCGGCTAAAGAGCCACTTATTTCTCTCAGGAGCCCAAAACAGAGCAAAAAGGACTGCATATATTGGACTCTCATCATGGGGGGAGAGAATCACAACTAACATGCTGACATTGTTGGCCTAAGTGTAAATGGTGATCATATGTCAATAATGTGCTTAAAGGAACAGTGTGTAACATTTTGGGGGATCTATTAGCAGAAATGGAATGTAATATTAATAACTATGTTTTCATTTATGTTTAATCACCTGAAACTAAGAATTTGTGTTTTCGTCAGCTTAGAATGAGTTCTTCATATCTACATATGGAGCAGGTCCTCTTCACGGAGTCCCCCATGTTTCTACAGTAGCCTAAAAAGGACAAACCAAACCCTGTCTCTAGCGAGAGCCTTTCACTTTTTTACATTAGCTGATGGCCACCGGAGTACTGCCAAGCCAAGTCAATTTATTTTGTATAGCCCAAAATCACAAATCACAAATTTGCCTCAGGGGGCTTTACAATCTGTACAGAATACGACACGCTCTGGCCGTTACAATACCACCTTCTCATCAGATGAGGAAAAACCTAACCCAACAAGCCCCTTTAACAGGGAAAACATGGAAGAAACCTCAGGAAGAGCAACAGAGGAGGCATCCCCCTACCAGGATGGACATGTAGTAACAACATAATGAAAATACAACATAGACAATCCATATGACAAACAAATGTTCATGTTACAACCAAGTTCCAACAGGCACGCTGCTGTGAGGCGCTTTTATCTGAGTTCTCAGACACTGTAAAACTTGACCGCAGACGACACAGTGACCTTGCTGCTGAATTTCCTTTGATGTCAGTGTTGAGTATTTTTCTTCTCTTCAGACTTTTAATCTAAATCAGCACGCAGCTTCCACTTTTCAATTTAGTTTAAATTGATTCCCATCTTTACTAACAAATTCAGAGAGTGCAGCCTTTAAATAAGACATTCAACTGTAGGTAGTTTTGGGGATTTTGCAGGTGGATTACAGAATTATCATCAGGCAGCTAACTTGAGCATAACTTTGTGTGCTGAGCAAACATATCAATAATTCCCTTTAAATCAGTTTTCAGCTCTTTGATTAATAAATGGTCCAGACTTCAAAGAAACAACTCAATTCTCCAGCTAGGCTAGTTAGTGTGCGTGTTGTCTATGGGAATGTGTGTTTGTGCTGCTTTTGTTTGTGTGCTGGTGAGTGTGAGCACCTTGGTGCTGTTTGTGGTTGTTTGAGAGCTGCGGGGAGATTTTCTCATCATCGTTTCAATGGCTTATGGTGCCTATAAGAGACAAATCTTCACAGGGGCTGAGTCCATAAATCCAACACTCCCACTCATTCAACGTGACACAGTCAAGAACCTTCAAAAAAAAGTGACCCAAATCTAAACAGTCGTGCCTTACAGGAACAAAAACAATCCGTGACTAACATCCGAACCAGCTCGACATGAAAGTGAGCGTGAGACCTGAGAGAGCAGCTGAATGCAGAGAGAATTCATGGGAATAAGGAATGAGCTTCGAGGTGGACTGCCCTGTAGCACAGTGAACTTTACTGAAGGGTCAAAGCAAAAGTAAAAGTCACATACACACACTGGCGGTGGTCAAATACCTATTTCCTCTCTACATATGCGCAGCACCAACCAATCTAGAGCTTATGAAGGGAAGCTGGTTAAAGTCATATTGGTTTTGAGATTCACTGAAGGGAATCAATCTTTGCCTCGAGGAGATAAACTCTTTCCCTCTGCTGAGCGAAGTAAACTCAAATTAACTGACTTTCTGCAACAACTAATGGGTCGGGGATTAAAACATTGCACTAAAATGAAGCATGTGTTCCTTAAAGACAGAATGAATTGCATTTCTGTTCATGTCAATGCTGCAGCTTCCGAGCTGCTTGGCCAGCAGAACTAATATGAACTGTGAATCAGAGGCTCGTCCACAGGTCAAACAGCACCCAATGAATCATACGTGCTCATGAAAAGCTGCTCATCTTTGAAATGTTTTCTCACTGGATGAACCAACATAGCATATCAAATCAACGACAGTTTCCTCTGTGTGTCTGTACGCGTTATGCATGCATCGCCAGCTGTGCAGTGTAACACATCAGCACCACACCAGCAGCAGCTCTTCAGGCCAGAATAACTTTGTGTGTGTATGTTTGTGTAAAGACGATTATAAACAACGTACCTGTCATTATGTAGTACAGTACCGGTTTTAAACTATCAAGCTTGAATGATCTTTTGTCATTAAACAGCATCAGATCATCGTACTACTGAGTAATGTAATGTGCTTTTATTATGTACTCATTTTACTTAAAAACTGAGTGTTTACACAGTGAGTGGCTTTCCTAATATTCTGTGGTGATTTTTAATAACCCCTAAAACAGCCCTCAAAACAAAGGAACACCTACTTGCAACCGCTTCTCACCAGGTGCCTCACGATTTTTTTTAATCCCTTGTTTTAGTTGAATAATTCAAAAGCCTGAAGAGGTCAAATTAACCATTTATTAAGAAGAAAAAAAGCCAACTGAAAAAAGTCAATATGGCAGAAATACGTTTTTTTTTCTGCTTTCCTATCTTCTTAATAATTCAGCAACCTTTGATTTATCTTGAGATCCCTTTTGGGAGTCCTGAACCACATGTTGGGAATCACTAAAATAATGTTGCTGAACACGTAGCCTGTATTATGTGTAGCCGGAGCAGCCCTATCTCCTAAATTACGTTCCCATACAACTATTCTGCATTCTCAATTATGTTTGGAAGGAAACATATTTTGTCACAGATTTCGTTTGTCTTTGACATATCACAAATATGTTTCTAATTTGACCAGGCTGCCAAACTAGGCACTGTAGTTCTGAAATTAAAGGAGATTGAGCAGTGGCATAGCCTATTCCTCTCTTTTTTCAGAAATAGATTTTGGTGGATTGTTTAGACGAAAAAACAAAGTTAATGAGCAGGCCACCATGTTGTTTCCTGTTTGAAACAGCGAGCAGTATAAAAAAACCAGGGACCAATCAGGTGCATTCTGTAATAGGGTACGTCAGCACGCTTGAGGTGCCAGTTGAGCTAGTGACGTAGTACAACAAGCGGCGAACAGAGCAGGTGACGTAGTATATCAAGCGACCGTCAATGAAAGTTTCTTGGAATAATAACGTTATTGAAAATTATGTGATATAATAGCACGTATAACGAGCGTTATAACTGAGTAGTGTCGTTGCATTTGTTTCAATTTACAACTTTAACTTGTTCAAAACTGTTTAAAACTCTGACCTGGTCCGGGAAAACATGAATTTCCCTCAAAACGTGATTGAGAATGCAGTTTAGTTGTATGGGAACGTCATTTTGTAGGAAGACAGGGTTGTGTTTGGAGAGAGCTACAGTCACAGTAACAGCAACCTCTGGATACACAAGCAAACTGTTGACATTTTCTAAATCTGATTTTGTTTTCCCCGTTATTAAA
Organism: Helicolenus avius; assembly: GCA_916700675.1. Lineage (NCBI taxonomy): Eukaryota > Metazoa > Chordata > Actinopteri > Perciformes > Sebastidae > Helicolenus > Helicolenus avius. Next base: position 10,090 of record CAKAKQ010039279.1, read on the forward strand.
AAGCGTTGTGGCAGCATTGTAAGTATCATGGGAGGACTTCATGTTATCCTCAGGAACAAATAATACACTACCGAACAACAAAACGAGCCACAAACACAACAATGCAGTGTGACTACACAGGGGGAGTGAAATGACAAGTCTCTGCAGTGCAACACCAGCACCAACACCTGCATCAAAGTGTGCATGCAAACACACAAATGTGCCAACACACAGGGGGTGGAGAAGGGGGGGCTGTAATTTCTATCCTCACTGCAGCTCATACAGTCAATCGTGCAAGATACAATTATACCTAGTGACATGGGATCACCTACAGGAAATGAAAAGCATAACAAAAGAGAGTAGAAAAAAGAGAGGACTGCCAAAGGGGAATATTTTCAGACACAAATATGAGCGTGAAGGAAGAAGGACATTCAGTTTAATAATACAAACAGGGGAGACAGAGACATTTTATCTCTGCACTCTGTACAGGACAATGTACTAGATGATGAAATATATGTGAGAATGCAGGGATGTTGAGTAACAACTATTTTGAGAAACAATGAGTCAGCGAAGAGGCCAATGAAGAGCAGCAGGAGTATTAGCGATAAGCGGCAGCAAGCAGTTAGCCGGAGCATTAGCTTCAAAAGTAACCAAAGTAAAAGCAGTGTTTCACTGCCCTCATTCACCTCTGACCACAACCGACATTAATGATGGGTATGGATAGAAGTGTAATGTGTTGCACCTGTAAACACACCCAACAGTGACATCACAGGGTCCTGGAGTGCACTTATCACTGCAGTAAGTTGAAATGTTAAACAACTGGAGCTCAGAGATTTTCAGGAGGTGTTAAGTTACACTTAAAACTCAATGACTCAGTAATGGTGAAGGGGTTGGTGATGTGTTTCCAATGCAGTGGTAGCCGTGGCTGTAGTCTGCTACGGTACAGTATGAGGTCACCGATGTCCAAAACTCTGTCATTATTTCCCTAAATGGTCACTGTCTCTCTGCATCTGAATGACGTGAAACCGCTTGAAACGGACAGCTATGAAGAAGACAGCTATCTATGCGGGAGGAACTGGTGCTGAAGATGTGCCAGGTGAGATGACTGGAGGAGGCCGAGTGAG
>CAKAKQ010039281.1:0-10104 GCA_916700675.1 Helicolenus avius
ACAACCATTCACACTCACGGTCATACCTACGGGACATTTAGAGTCAACTATTTACCCAACCTGCATGTCTTTGGACTGTGGGAGGAAACCGGAGAAGCCGGAGAGAACCCATGCTAATGCTATCTCGGAGACAACATGCAAACTCCACAAAGAAGGGCCCCAAACCTGCGACCCTCTTGTGAGGTGGCAGTGCTAACCACTGCACCACTGTGCAGCCTTGATATTGTCATGTAAATGGTAAAGGTGATTTTTTATTTTTATTTTTGATAACTAAAGACAGATTGAGTACATTTCCTGGGTATCATGCCTCACACATTTTACAGCTCATTGTCATATCTTCATGATGTTTGAGTAAAGTGAACCGGTTTGGATTTAGATTTCTATTGGTACATTTGAAGAAAGTAAGTGTGATAACATAATTTGTTTACGGTGAAGCATTACCTCCTTTTACTGCGTTTCTTTTTGATTGCAACCTGAATCAGTGTTTAAATTTCTTGGCTGCATACAGTAAAGACATTAATAAGGCTACATAATCACTCTAAGAAACAAAAGAAAAACAAAGCAACTGCATAAAGTCAAGTTTGGTCTTTGCTTTGGTAATGCTAATCCACATATTTTATAGCATGGGTCTCACGTTTCACCGAAGCATGCCTAACAGTCTGATAAATATTTATGCACTCCATAGAAAGTACATAACACTGGAAATGAAAGGCAAAAAAACGTAAAGCATACCAAAGGGATGTTATTTGTCAAGCAGGGCATCATAAAGCCAGTTGCTACTGAAAGACATGTGGCATGCAAACGCAACGTTTCTGGTATTCAGTGGTTTAAAGGTAGGCATAGTTTAGGAATCGCTGTATACCTCTGCACTACTTTGTTTTATCTCATGGAACGCGTGTCTCTTGATAGAACCACCAGAACATATCTCTTCTCATAATATTACCTCTGAAGCTGACCGCGTTGCCAAAGAATGTTTCGGTTTACAAGTTTCAGCACTTAGAAGTGACGGATCATGTAAACCAGTGAACATTCTTTGGCAACGTGACCAGAGTGAGATTTGAGATGATGAAGAGAGATGCAGAACTTTTTTTTTTTTCATACATACATAATCCAAGTTCAGATGAATGACATATCTGCAGTGACCTTTCTCTGCGTTGAATGTCAGTGGATATACAGATAGGAGGGAAAAACACAACCAATGACAATCTGGGCAATGCTCACGAACCATTTGGGTAAACAACAGTGCTATAAAGGCAGGTATTGGATGGAGTCCATGTATCCATTAAGGTTTTCAATGCATTTTACAACACACATGGCCATCTTGATGCTTGATGCAAGACATGCACTGCCCCTTATCTTGTTTAGTCATTTACAGCCAACACACTTCCTGCAAAGCTTCATTGGGTTGCAATACTCCTGCAAAGACACCATGGAAGCACCTCTGGCAGCATCGTAATGTGGACTACGCTGTGTGCCAGTACCATTACAATATTTGAAACCCATATAAGTAAGGGATAATGTACAGCGAGCCGGTCATTGTTGTGAAAGAATCCCCGACAGGGCGATGCCGCACCCCCTCTGTTGCTGGTCTCTCATCACCCTGAAGGGGATTCTCTCACAACAATGACCCGCTAGCTGTACATTATCCCGCTTATTACACGGCTACTTACTGAAGAAATCAATATTTTGACACAAAAACGGTCCGCCAGAGCTGCGCCCATAGCAATGGTCTGTTACACACAGCAACGGTGTGTTATACAGAAATTACAGACCACAGAACGCCGTGATTGACCAATCAGAATTGAGTATTCAACACAGCCCTGTAATAAACATTTTATTGAAGTAGAGCCTCGCGCTGGTTATTGACTATATTTGGATTATAATGGACATGTAAATACAGCCGAGGCTTTCAGAACCATGATGTAAGAAACAGACTGGGTTCGCAACAATAAAGCAGAAACCATAAAACGTCCGGTTCAGTCAAGAGCACCTCGGTTTGAGTTCCAGTCCATTTCAGGGGTAAAGAGCAGGTCCAAAACGAGAAAAACAAGAAAAATCTTATCCTACTCGAGACGAAGAACAAAATGTAATAAGCAGTGAGTATGAGCTTAATGTAAAAATATGTAAGGTCTCCACTGATTTTACACATACACTAAAACTCAGATTACACATCACAGGGAGTCGTGTTTAGCCTGTGAAAACAGTTGTGTAATGCATTCTGTGGCTCTGAAAGAGATCTGCATTTATGTAATTTCACCTTTATTTAACTTGAAATAAAGGAGGAGAGGCCAAGAAGGCAGCAAAGTGTCAAAGGCTTCTTGATTTCATGCATACAATAAAACAAAAAACTAAACAATTCATTACAGAGTAAAAACTCAAGTCCACGCATCAACAGAAGAGGTTCATTAGACAGAAAGTGTATGATACATATAGACAAACGGCAACAAGACATGACACAATTGTAACAACAGTTTGTGATTAAAACTTGTGATAACTTTAGTTTAAAACTGCTTTTCCCAGACTCAGTCCGCACAGGCGGCACCTTAACGCCCAGCCAATTATTGGACCTGAGATTATTGGTATTAAAGTACTAATTTAGTGGATATGTACACAGGTAATCTGGCTAGGATGTGCTTGTACTTCCTGTCAAGTGTGGGAGTAATCCTGATGATGTCATCATAATCCTAATGGATGAGTATTAGGTGTTTCATTTCTGACCTAGTCACTCCCCACAAGGAAACACCGAGCTCAGTATAGCAGGGAGTGACGACAATAACTTTTTTTAAAAAGTTTTAAAAGAGTGTGAATGCAGCAGCAGCAGAGGTATTTTCTTTTTCATTCTTCAACCAGACACTGACTCAAGTTACATCACTTGGCTTCACTTCATTTTAGGCTCGTAGACGACACACATTGAAAAACTGGGGATCACAATTTGAAACGTGAATGTTTACCAGGTTAGACAAAAAAAGATTGCATCAGAAAGTTATTAAATTATTAGGTTATTAAAAGTAGGCTTCGGTTGATAGATTTTTTTTTACATTCATGTTATTTGTAACTCACACAGAGAAGGTTGTAACGTTTATATTTACACCCATCATTTGGTAGTTTGTTGGCCGTCTCATAGATTCACCTAATCCACTGGCGTTTTGTTAAAATAGATCAAATACATTGTTTGTCTTTAACTCATATGACATTCTGAAAATGCATATATTTGTAAACTGCGTTACACATTATGCTTTATACATGTAAAGTGTATAGTCTTAAGAATCAACACAGCTGTTAGAGAGCAGTTACTCAGTGGCCAGCAGTTGCAGAACCAGGGATTAGTGCCTTGCTCAAGGGCATCAAATGTAAGAAATGAGAGCATCGTTCTGGAGATTTCTCTGACCTCTGGCAAACCTCAGCACAGACGTGCACAGTTTGTTCCTTTTTTACAAACAGAGGTAATGCAGCAAACTACCTCACTCTCCTCGGAGCACTATAAAACTGTTGGGTGCAGCTTCGATATATGGTATGCTTCCATAACCCCAGCCCCCTAAAAGCTCTTTCATAACAGCTGGGAATGGGACAGCGAAAACAGGACAACCGCGTTACTGGGCTGTGGTGACAGACAGCATCCAAGCTGTTTACACTGGACTGAGTCTGACATAAACACACAACTTTCTCTCCCTCTCTCAGCCTGTGTGTCTCTCTCTCTCTCTCCTTCGTTCTGGAGCCACACGGTGGCTTCTCCTGGCAGAGCTCTCAGCGGCAGAGCTAGGGTCAAAGGTTAAATATGTGACCTGGCCATGTCAGGATCTGCTGTGGGTTCATCATGACTCAAGATAAGACTCTGCCCTGCTGCTATAGGTCCTTGGAGTTTTTTCTAAAGTCAGAAACATGTACAGAACCTGGACTGTGATGGCCGTGTGAGTATTTATATACATATAATCTGTCTGCTGTGGGACTCACACACTATTCATCTCTACATAGTGGTTATATAGATAGTACGGGTATGGGTGTGTCTCAGAAAGTGTGCATGCGAGTGCCCTGGCATGAAGAGGTAGTGTGTGTATCAATTTGTGTAAACAGCAGTTGAAATGCTTCCCCTATATGGTTCACAGCACAACTCCTCTTCATATTGTGGGTGAGTCGGTTGGTCATTGGCTATTAGCAGCTAGTCAAATTCACTTAATTTTTTTTAATTATTTTTTTCTACATACTATGACTTTTTTTCATGAAATTTTTCGACATACTATACTATGACTTTTTTTAATTAATTTTACGACATACATACTATGACCTTTTTTTATGACATTTTTCGACATACTATATTATGACTTTTTTAATTAATTTTACGACATACTATAGTATGACTTTTTTTAATACATTTTACGACATACTATACTATGACTTTTTTTCTTGACATTTTTCGACATACTATAGTATGACTTTTTTTCATAAAATGTTTCGACATACTATAATATGACTTCTTTTCTTGAAATTTTATTAAAAACAAAACACAGGCATGATTAGTCGACTACTCAAACAGTCGAGCGACATAAAATTAATCTGCAACTATTTTGATAAACATTAATTTCTGTAATATTTCAAGCAAAAATGCCAAATATTCTCTGGGTTCAGCTTCTCAAATGTGAATATTTGCTGCTTTTCTTTGTCATATATGAGAGTAGATCTAACATATTCAGGGTTTCTGATTGTTCGTTAGACAACCAGCAAAAATCATCTTGAGCTTGGAAAAATTTAAAATGGTATTTTTCACTTTTTTTTCGAACATTTTATAGATTAATGTAAATGTAATTGTTGGTTGCTTTGCTCATTTGCTCACAGTCCTGGTTCTGGTTCTTCCCCGTGCCTCCCTTACTGTCCTGGTCCGGTTGTGCAGACGGAGGCCCCACTGGAGTTGAAGCTGAAGGAGTTTCTGATGAACCTGGGTGCCGTATCGTTTCATCTAATGTCGCTGGGAATCAGACCCAATGACAGGCGTTAAAAATAACTAGCCAATCTTCTTGATGATGGTTCCGTTTACTGATGTAGGTCATATAGAGGCATCAGTATTACATAACCAGTCAAAAGTTCCTTGTAGTAACTTTAATTTAGATTTTTTTAATCACTGATATGTTTTTTTTTATTAAGGCTGCTCTGGCCTTTTATTAAAACAGTTAACATTTCAGTGATTTGTGAGAGAACCCTTACCTTAACACACAGTCCTCCCTTCTTGGTTTGTCATAACATCATTGAGGGTTCTCAGCCACTTTGCTACTTCTCTGTGTTGTTAGCAGTCCTAGCCTTGACCTTGACAACCAAGCAGCCTGCCATCACACCTCATTAACATTAACAACAGCCTGCCTGGTGTGAACTGCTGGCTATGCGAACCTTCTGGACTTTTATGGCTCCAATTGGCTGTCAGGTTCTAACATGTGGAAAGAGGAAGTTGTATTATCTTCACTGCTAGGCTAATGGCAGGCTGCATTCATGTTAGAAATGCCTCACAGTGTGCCGGGGTTAACACCCACACCTCGGAGCAGCACTGGATCACACTGTGCTAGAACATTGTGCTAGAACACACTTAAGTAATACCCTTAAGATTCTTACTAATTGTTCTCTTAATAATAACAGGGATGGACATGCAATAGCACCAGGTTTCAAGTATTGGTGTTTATGTTTATTATACGTGGTCCCTATCAAAATAAACTTGTAAATAAAAATATAAATAAGTTGTTCAATGTGTTGTAATAAAATATGGCAATGATTCGTTAACGAGGGACAACTGCCTCATAAAAAGGACAATATAGAACATTTTAACTGATGATGGTGTAATATTGAACTGGAGGAAGTGAACTCAACAACTGATATATCTTCTCTGCTTGTTTTTTTCTCTTTTGAAGGGCTTAAAATTCACATTCCATTCACCGTCAAGCATGCTGCAAAACACAAACACTGGCTTACAGGTGCACAGAGTGTGACGGGATATCGAGATGATCCCGAAGCTGTTCTTTGAACAAATAGTTACAGGAACTCAAGATAACCATGGAGCTAAACCAAATAACAAAAAGTTCCATTTGTGCATTTCAGTTTACATTCCCAAACTGAAGTAGCATGGATATTAAAGCTAGGGTTGGTAATCTTATTCAAAAACATCGTAAAACACTTCATTCAAACTGGACAGAAACAAAATAAAACTCACCTAAACCGTCGTCGTTACTCTTTGGTGCTTTCGTCAGACTCAACTGTAATTTCACAGAGTTTAACGTGAAAAAACGCTGAATCTACAGTTGCCACTCTCGCTCTCTCTCTGTCTCTCTCTCTGGGGTCATGCGTCATCAACAAGTCATTAGTTACACTGTGCATGTGTTATACCCAGAGGTCTTAATGATCTGGCTGATCGGAATCCTTAAAAAGATTCCTGAATCCGGATCATGATCCGGATCGCCACCAAAATCAAATGCGTTGTTCATTGTGCCACAGCCCACCCCTCCAAAAGATTTCATGCAAATCCATCGCAGACTTTTGGAGTAATCCTGCTAACAGACAAACAAATAAATCAACAAACAAACAAACAAACCAACGCCGGTGAAAACATTACCTCTTTCCTAGGCCTCCGGCACTGGCAGAGGTAATAACCATGTTGGTTCTTTATGTTCATGATGATAATGTTGGGGGAGTGTCTCTGGAGGAAGGCCTGAAGGGACGGACTGCCAGTGTTAATGACTTCTCTCTAGATTTAGTGGCTTTTGGAGCTGGTGCTGCTTCTTTCATTGGGAAAGAGTTGACAACATTGGGCTGGGTTTTTCGGTTGGATACTTTTTAAAATCTAGCGCGCTCTTCATAGTTTCTCAAGATTACCAACACTACCTTTATGAAAATTTGTCAGATAACAAATTAAATTGCAAAGCCGTCATTGCAGGTGCAATTTTCACCGGTGACGAAACAACAATGCAACATTATTTTTGTAGTTTACTGTATGCAGATGGTGAAAGTGAACACTGAAGCGCCAAAACAGCAATTGTTGTACAGTAATTTATTTCTGCGGAACCACATTGAAACATTTAGCAGACTCCACCCTAATAGTTCCTGGGCCAGTGGAAGATACTACCCCCAGAACAGGGGCCAGGAATTATGAGGAACTAGTTCTAGACCCTGGCTCCTTTGGTCGAAGTGCAGCTAAGATTCCTGAGATCCTAAAAAAAAAGAAAAAAGTTTTGTGGGTTCATGGAAAAGTTCCGGCAGTGGAAGTGGGCTATAAATTGTTCAGAGTTAACTGCGGTTAGGAGATAAGACCTGCCTGAGGGGCTTTGTGCAACAACAGTTCCTTGCTCCAGGGTTGTCCGCATGGAAGAGCTGGCAGAGTGTACTGTCATGAGAGTTTACGCATGATGTCGGTCACGTGGGTGTGGAGGCCAAAATCGAGGGAGGTAGGAAGACAGGGAAGGAAGGAAAAGAGAAAGGGAATTGAATTAGGAAGGAAGGAACAAAGGAAGGGCATGAAGCCAAGGAAAGTATAGGAAGAGGCAGGCAGGCAGAGAGGGAGAGGGAGAAGAACGTCTGCGAAGGGGAGATAGGATGAAGGCTATGGAGGAAACAAAAAATGTAGGAAAAGAAGGAAGGAAGGGAGGAAGGCACTGAAGAAAGTGAGCCAGGCAGATGGGACAACAAAGAAACAAGCGAGAGTGGAAAAGCAAGAAGGAAAGAGTGTGAAGAGGAGCGAGCAGATGGGGGCGATGGGCATGACAAAGGAGGAATAAAAAGAACAACGAAAGGAATCAAGGCTGGGAGAGAGGAAGGATGAGATCAGCACCCTATCAGGCAGTCGGGAAGTGTGCTAGCAACAGCTTTTACATATGGCCACTAAGCTGTGAAATATTTAAGGCCTGGCATCCTTCTTGTGTGTCAAAATGAATCCGTCTTGCGCCAAAAGGTGAAAACAAATAAGGCAGACGAAGCTCTTTCTTCTCTTGTGTTATCTCCTCAAGGTTAGCTGGAGTTAAAGCAACGGTAACAGCAGGGAACGACAACAACGACAACAAAACAGGAACTTGACATGGAGAGATTCTGCAGAGTACAGGGGGAACGCACAGTAGTCAGCCCAATTTTAACTGCCTGCTGAGGAAATGTAAAAGATTTTATTGGCGTTTAAAAGAAGATAGGAGGGAATGAGGGCCCATTGTAAGCAGCTCTGCAGAGGAGCGGGGGTGGGGGTTCTGCTAGGGTAGAGGATTGTGCAGGGCTCAAGAAGCTTTGAAACACAGGGGTTCAGGATCAGCCTCCTCAGCTGTAAAAAAACATGAAGGCCAAAGCTGTTTTATTCCACCCTAAAAAAGGGCCTCCTACTGCACAGCGCTGTTTACACAAACGCCTTTTATGTGAAGTCACCAAACTAGAAGTGATGGTATTAAGAATGCACAAAAAATTATATTGTTTCCCACTTCAAAGCAGGGGGAAAATCTGCTCTGAGGAAATCAATTGCGCAGTCATAAATGTAAGCTTTGAGTAAGTAACAGCCATTAATGCTTATGAGTTATGAGCAGGCTTTTGTTTATGAGTTAGCCTGTAAAAAACAAAGGAGTTTCATTTTTGGGAATGCAAAAAAAAAAAAAAGTGCCTTACTCATGCCTCTGCTGGACTGTTGCCTGTGCTGAAAAGATTTGCCAAAGTGCCAGCATGTGGTGACCTTGTGGCCTCTTAGAGTTGCCAAGAAGAGATGTTGCAGCAGATTGTAATAGCTTCCAAAGTCATATACCCAGTGTACAAAATCCAGTTCATTTAAAAAAAAAAAAAGGAACAAATATTATGACTATAATAAACTGAAATATCACCATGTCACATTAATCAAGATCCCATCAACATTTAGTGCATATTTCAATATTTCCAGAAAATATATAAAAGAAAATCATTTCCATCCACTACAGTTATGTGTAAACTTTAAAGGGACTCTACGCAAGAATCAGAAATTGCTTGTTAACAGCGACACCTGTGGCCGTTAAGTCAACGAAAGTCAGCGTCCTGTTGCTCGCTCTACATAGACATGAACGAGCATTGATGAAAACAGTGAGGCGACACACGTCAGCTAAAACCACAATATCACTCTATAGTTAAAGCAGGAAGAGTTGACACTGTTTTGCAAGACGGGCTTCACTAGATATAATTGTGCGGTTTTGGTGCTTCCATGTAGCTTGTGTTGGAGCAGCGTAGCCACACGCGAGCGTGCATAGGACACCGACCCGCAATGATTTATAAGAGTGTAAAAAGTTACAAACAGTAACCTTTAAACTAACGCAAATGATGTGGATAATGAGAGGGGCCCCTGTAGCTTACTGGGTAGACCGTGTACCATTAAAGGGGACATATTACGAAACCTCACGTTTTCAGTGCTTGTGTACATCCATTTCGGTATCTGGAGTGCCCACCAACCCACAAACTTTGAAATAAGACATCTCAGTCAGTTTTTTGTGGGCTCAGAAAACATGCCAAGATCAACTAATGGCTCATGGGGTTTGTTTGGCGGCCATCTTGAATTATTGTCTATGCCAGTGGCGAAGTGAACCAGATAACATACAAAGACAAATGAACCCACTTCTTCATATAATTTTGACACCAATAATCAAATGGAAAGGTCGTTGACATGGTACAACCACTCCTTATTGGTGAAAAACAAGCAAAGAGCACATTTTAGGCTGATAACAGTATAACATTCATATTTTGTTTCGCAATATTTCCCTGCAATAGCCAAATGAAATTGGTTTATTCAGTTGTAAGGTTATTAAATGGATGACAATCACTCTAACTGACAGATAGTAATCTGATAATACTGGCTACATGAAAGTAAAAGTCATTGTTTTGCAATATTTCCCTGCAATAGCCACTTGTTGCCCGGAGAGAGCATAGACAGTGACCTAACCAAGGATGGCATCTTCATCCAAAATGGGAAACCTGCCTCGTACATTTGGAGCAATCTGCCTGTAGGTCCTGGACCAGATGGTGGCCAAGAAGCACTTCATCTTCTCCATTGACTCTTACCAGCTTGGCTCCATCAAGGCAACAGGAGAGGCTGAGGCGAAAAAGTTCATAGTGCAGGGTATGGCCACCAGGAAACCCCAGGACTTT
>CAKAKQ010039291.1:0-13428 GCA_916700675.1 Helicolenus avius
AGAGAGGGACCCTGCTAAGCCTGCTGCCACCCGCGACCCAGCGGTTAAGCAGTTAAAAACGGATGAATGGATGATAGGAGGCACCAACATCAGAAGGGTGTCTTCCAAATTAACAGTCTTTTTAGTATGAAATTTCTCTTTGTGTTTTCCTGTTGAGCTGTAGTGTAGGGATAGTAACAGACAGAAGGAATTTTATATTAAAAACACTGATACTATGGATGACTGTGGATTTTTATCCCCCATTACTCACACTAGAAGCACATTAGGAATGAATCTCTCTCTTTCAGGGCCAGTATGAACAAGAGGAATAATTGCAGCATGCAAAACCTATTTCAGTGTTCATATGGCCACCTGGTTTTAAGACCGACGTAAAAAAAATGTGAACCTATCCTTTACTGTGACATTCCATTGAGAGATAATTGTATAGAGTAGTGGTTTTTATCCAGTTATAAATCATAAAACATCACTATAATAAAAAGAAAAAAAGTCACATTATCCTGTCAGGAAAGAGGTTTTAGCAGAGGGCCGCTGTTACAAAAAGAAAAGGTTCAGCAGGTTATTAGAGATGGCAGTAGGAAAGTCAAGTGAATGGATATATCGACATAAAGATATGTTGCGTTCGGCTACTATGACGTTGGATATGTTGCACGAGTCGTCACTTAACGCTGTGACAAAAAAAGTTCAGGTATACATTCAGAAGTTTGGATTTAAAAGAGCTGAAATCCATAAAGATCAGACAGTCTGCGTTTAGAGACAGCCTCTCCTGCCGCAGAGACAGGGACTGTATGATATTGCAATCAGCCGTGATAATAAGCTTTCTAATCGCTCACTTTCATCTCAACATACACGTCACAGGCTGAGATAAAAAGATGTAGAGAAGAGCTCCAATTATCGTGGATGACTTTGTATTCACCTTAACTTGCTTTCCATCACCAGCTTTAAGTGTGTGTGTGTGTTACAGAGCAACTTTGACATAGGATGAAGGTATATAGCCCTCTTCTCCACTGGATCTAAGGACTCTCATCCATCCATCTCCTTTATCATCCTCCATTATACTCAACAGCTCTCCCTCCGTAATGGCAATGGTGCCCTCACTGTTGCCTGCACACAAACACACACACACACATAAGATTAAGACACGTATAAAACGGCTAAAATTAGATATACTTATGTACAAGTTGAGTGTGAATATTACAACGTACCTTCAAAGGTGTACAGAGCCGTGCACTGGCCAACAGGAGCTTCTATGTCGTCAAACTCGTCATCGAACTCTGTGTAGATGCCCTGGGGCAGGTCAGCTGCTACAACACCACTCTCACCTCTGTACAGTAAAGTTAGCTTATTTTAGCATAAAGGCTTGAAACGGGTAAACAGCTTGAGTCCGTCCAAAGGTAAGAAAATCCGTCTCTAAATTGCACTAATAAGCAAGTTATACATATATTACTTTTTTATGACTCTTTCCGACATACTATACTATGACTTTTTTCGTCATACTATACTTTTTTGTTTTTATACGACAAACAATAATATGTAATGGCTCTCACAGCCAGCAGTTAACATGCTAACAGATTAGCTCCCTAGCGGTACTGCTGGCTCTGCTCCCCTCATTGGTCACCCTCGCGTTGCAGGTTGTAGCCGTTCATTGAGATTTTCCCTGCTTTCACTCTTTATGCTAAGACGATCTAACCAGCTGCCGGCAGAAGCCTCTTATTTATTGAACAAACATTTTTAACTCTTGGCAAAAAAGTTAAATTTCCCAAAATATCAAACTACTCCTTTAAATACGTCTTACCCATGTTGAGTATTATTGTTGATAGCGTTGGAAGATTCCTCTCCTCCCACTGCTTCTGACAGCCACGTCTGTAATGACCCAACAACAGATGTTAAGACTTCCTGTACACATCCTGTAATCTGATATGCCATGCATACATTATTAGCTTGTGTTTGTGTATGCATGTGTGATAACCTCATATTTGGTGAGCTCCCCCCTCAGGCGGCCAATGTCCTGGGCAGTTTCTGTGATCTGAGGCTCCAGACTGGTGGGGTCTCCCATCTGTGGATTCTGCTCGTACACACCCTTCATCTTCTCCAGGGCCTCACTGAGGTCAGACGGAGAAAGAAAAGTGTCACCGTTTTGGAAATGTGAGCACTCATTAAGGAAGTTTCTGTCCTCTGCAGCACCGCTGATAAGGACAGTAGGGATGAAGAAGTTTTTAAAATCTGGGAGACTTGCTGAAGGGACACGTCGTACTACTATATACAACATTAGTGAACTCGGGCACTGAGGATGTGCAAAAAAGCCTGGCTCGCAGCTACAATTCATCCCAAAGGTGTTGGATGGGGCTGACGTCAGAGCTATGTCTATTTGGCGTGTAGAGGAGGTTGTGTTGCTCTGGCTCTATCTGTTTGGTGTGGAGAGGAGGTCGTGTTGCTCTGGTTCTATCTATTTGACGTGGAGAGGAGGTTGTGTTGCTCTGGTTCTATCTATTTGGAGTGGAGAGGAGGTTGTGTTGCTCTGGTTCCATCTATTTGGAGTGGAGAGGAGGTCGTGTTGCTCTAGTTCTATCTATTTGGAGTGGAGAGGAGGTTGTGTTGCTCTGGTTCTATCTATTTGGAGTGGAGAGGAGGTTGTGTTGCTCTGGTTCTATCTATTTGGCGTGGAAGAGGTGGTGTTTTGCTCTGGCTCTATCTATTTGGTGTGGAGAAGAGGTTGTGTTGCTCTGGCTCTATCTATTTGGCATTTGACAGACGGTGTCGTATCCTGTGTGAACAAGTCAAGTTCTTCCACACCAAACTGGGAAAACCATTTCTGTATGGACCTGGCTGTGTGTACGTGGGCATTGTCATGTTGAAACAGGAAAGGGTGTTCCCCAAATTAGGAGCACACTATTGTCCAAAACATCACTGACTGCATGCTGCTGCATTTAAATTGAAACTAAGGGCCTGATCCCAAACCGTTAAAAACAGCCCCAGACCAGAAGTACAGAAGTATGAATTATTGAACACTAATACCCAATAGCATTTTGTGATAATGAAACTACAAGTCTGTAACAAGCCTGTGACGCTGTTGGTGATGTTGTCACCTTTGGTCCTGCGTCTTCTGCAGCTCTTTGGTGATGTCGTCAATCTTCCCCTGCAGCCTCTTCTTCCTCTGCTCTGGAGGAAGGTGAGAGAAATCTTCTGCAGCATGCGGCTGCACACACACACACACACACACAGCACAAACACAGTAATTATCCTAAGCACCATGTATACGACAACCTTATCAATGATCACCACCAGATGTCACTCCTCCCTGTTTCTAGCTCTCTTTCCCACTGTTAATCAGACGTCTACACACAGAGAGAAACCTAACAAGAGAGAGACTTTCAATTATACTGTGTCAAGGAAATAAACTCTGGTCAAGGTATGAAAGTAATGATTGCAAAAACACACATAGTTACAGACAGAGAGTGAGGAGAAAGACAGTTCAGAGTTGTATAACATCCCTGAGAATACCACTGAATTTCAGCTGTGCAGTGTTTTGGACTGATGCATGTACAACAAGTAAGACTCTTTCTCCTGTGATGCCATACCAATGTACATTTAGGTAAGTGAAAGAATTCAATTTAATTCATCAAAGATCATTTAAATAAAACATGTTTTATCAATAAGCAGATCTAGATTCTCTACGATTTTTGAGAAAGATTTCCTAAATTGAGGAGTAACAATGGAAAAAGCACAATCAGCTTTAGTTTTTGCTGCTTAAATATCTCGGTTTGGTTAAAAGCCTCGCTGCAGGCTTGGAGTGGACTACTTTGAGCTGAGCTAATGCAGAAAGACTGAGGCAGGTAAACAAATTTGTGATTTGTGTATTTGTAAATTCGTGATTTGTGTATTGTCACTAAAGCATGGATGATTCTCTTATAATCTTGAGTCTAAAGAAAGGGCCTGTTTTCTCCACAGAGACTAAGTTAAATAACAATATGAGATTACAGATTTAAACCTGCAGTAGGAAGAATGTTTTTGGCATCAGTGGGCAAAAAATTCCATAATAACCTTTTAGCAGATTGTAATTCAAGTGCTCTGAGAGAAAACTAGACTTCTGTACCTCCTCATGGCTCTGTTTACAGGCTTTAAAAAATCCAGCCTGTGACGGGAGACTTTGGCCAATCACAGGTCATTTCAGAGAGAGAAGCGTTCCTATTGGCTGTTCATTCAACGGAAGCAGCTGTCAATCACTCGCAAACTCCGATCAAATGGTCAAACTAGGCAGCGCTGATCAAATATGAATCAATATTGTGTTACTGTAATGCCTATTTCTCACCTCAAATGTTTCAGAAACATCTTGTAGTGTACTGTTTAGCTATAAATTGAGAGTTTGCTGCGGCTGGTGGGTGGTGCTTGGTATTTCCTCAACTGATCTCAACATGGCTGCCGGGTCACAAACTTTCTCATTTAACAGCTAAACAGTACACTACAAGATGTTTTTGTAATTTGGGTGAACTGACCCTTTAAGTCTATGCCACAATGACAATAACATGGCGTTATTATTGTCTTGTTTGGATGGTCATGGCTCTGACTGAGCTTATATAAAATATATGTTAGACATTGGGTGCATTTGCAAAATAAGAGTTTTGATTTTGGATCTTAACAGAGAGAATTAATCAGTTTGGCATCACAGAAGAAAGACTTGATTCTGTAGTTTAGAGACATGTTTCCTGAATAGAAAGGTAGCGCCCTGAGCCGTGAGAAAAATGCATTTCATTTTGTACATTAAAGAGTAACTGCACCCTGGTAAATAATACTGCTTGCACTGACAACTAGTGGTGACTACATGCACTTTCAACACGCTGGTTGTGCTGACATGTACAGCAGACCACACCTGGCCACACCCAGCTGTGATTACAGGTGAGGTCATGGGAAACCCGGTCACACCTGTGTTTAAAAACGGCGAAGTTCAATCAACTAATTTTAGTGGAATCGGCGCTCACAGCCTCAAAGTAAAACTGTGTGATTTTTTTGCATCAACACACGTTGACACAAATTTGCTGCCTGACAGTCATCACTTTAACGGGAATGGACAGAAGGGGAGTCCGAAATGGAGGAAGCTATTGTAGCTTTATTTAACCTATTCTGTCAGAATATAAACTGCTCCACAAAAGAGGAACGGTTTCAGACAGAGATAGATTGTACAAATGGTTTGGTAACACTTTCTGACATTTATAAATGGTGAATTTATAGTTAATTAAACTTAGTTATTTTAATGTAATTTAATTAATGTTTACTAATTATTATTAATGCTATAATTTGTTATTTTAACAGCTTATTATTGCACACATTATAACATTTTATATAAAATATATATAAGTATTTGTTAATGATTAAGATTTTATTTTTAAACCTTAAAAAAATTGTTTTAAAACATCTATAAACATTACATAGACAGATATTTGTAACACTTAATTACTTGTATTGGTTAATAATTGGTTTGTAAACTATCTACCATCCCCTGTTAAAGAGATTTTTTTGGGAAGGACAGAGGATGTCGTGTGTTGTCCAGATTGTAAAGCCCCTTGAGGCAAATTTTTGATTTGTGACATTGAGCTATATAAATAAAATTGACCTGACTTGAACTTGAGAAACTGGTTAAACCATTTTTTTTCATGCAGCGGATAAAATATTTGTTCATCAGGATTCTGGAAACATCAGAACAAGTGACCGGGCCTTTTTTCCTGCCGAGGTCAGTGCAGCATGATCCAGTGTGGAGTTACTCTTTAAAAAGTATTTCCCCTTGAGAAGAATCCAGCACCAGAACACTGTTATTGAAGCACCTTTTAAGTATACTCCCTTTGTAAGGTTAATAAATGTTACCATGTGCTTTTCAGCATGCGTGTTCTAGACAGAGAGAAACAGACACTCGGTGTGAGATAGGTGTACAAACACACCACATGGGAAACACACTTTTAAAGTAACAAGCATGGTAACTGTACGAATGTACAGGTATAACAGTGTATTTAGATGAATAACATCAATGAGACAAATACATGAGAGGGGAGACGTTTACAGACAGCGGGGGGGAGGACCTGAGCAGATGTCGTCACTCACCGAGCGCTGTTTGTGTAATATCTTTAAGGTGGAAATCCTGGGTTTGATAGAGCGATTAAACTCTCTAAGGCAGAGAGAGAGAGGGGAGTGCTGCAGCTTGGAGAAGGGGAGGGAGAGGGGGAGGCTGCCCGGTGGGAGAGAGGACGGGGGAGAGAAAGACGGAGGGGCAAACTGAGGAAGGGAGGAAAAAGACAAGGGAGCAGAGGAAGAGGAGCAAAGGAGGAGGGAGAAAATGACACTGGTAAAGAGAGGAAAAGAAGAGAAGAAGAAAGGAGAGTCAAACAGATGAGGAGATATTTGTAATAAAGTGGACAAAGAGTTAAAGAGAGACTAGCGAGGCTTGTTTTGGGGCAAGTCTGAGCAGCAGACTGGAATTAGAATTGGTCCCTGAAGGCAACAGGGTGGTGGGGTAAGACATGAGAGGAATGTGTGTTAAGTTTGGTGCGTGTGTGTTTGTTTTAATGCATTGTTATGAGACCATGTGAGCGTCATTTTGCACTTCTACAGCGCTCAACACGAAGGAGGATAAGAAGAGAGCTGGGCCCTGATCTTTATGCAGATTTGACTGTTGATTTTTAAGTTCTTTAAAGCGGTTTTAAAATGTATCTACAACAAGTTGTCAAACCTGCAAAAGTACAGGTATATCCACAGTTAGCTGTAGGGATGCACCGATCACACTTTTTCAGTCCCGATAGCAAAATGGATCAGGCTTGACTTAAACATTGCTTTCCAAAATGTAACAAATAAATATATAGATAAAATTATACAGAACTGTATTAAAATAATAAATTGTGTACCAGCAACTTGGTAAAAAATCTTAAAAATTAACAGGAACCTTTTTAATGCAGCAACAAATTGGTCAAAACTTAAACATTTCAGTATATAATGTATATTTTATACAAACATAGAATTGAATTTAATAGATCAGCCCCATTGTCACCGATACCCGATCCAGCTGTTTGAGTCAGAATCGGCCCGATAGCCGATCCAGTATCGGTATCAGTGCATCCCTTGTTAGCTGTAAGATTATACCCTTTCTTGGATGTGTATTGAGAAATGTTGATGCAATTATTATTTGAAAAGAAAACATGTCGGTTATTAAAGGATGAGTCTTTTGATATTTATTTTTCTCATGTCAACAAATCCCATTAAAATACCAAAACCAACAATGAATTGATCCGACTAACAAAGCCTGATATAGCTCATTCCTCTGTGCCGTAGAGCTCTACTGCTGTCCAAAAACTATTAAAAACACATAAGAGAGCCACACCATTGCACTGGGTTACATGTTTCATTCTAAAAATGAACATGAGCACTGTTGTTTATTTTGAATCAATCTGAATATGTATTAATCTGCAGCTGAAAATAGTCCCCAACAGATTTTTTTTGAGTAACGTTTGCTAAAAACTACAGTGCCCAGCTGTTTTTCTATTATTATTATTAAGTTATTAACATTTGGCCTTTTTTTAAAAATGAAAATATATATTTGTGACCCGTTTTTAAAGTTGAACCTGTTCCACTCCACCCCTCTTCTCTTTTTCATAGACCCAATTTTGCCTTTTTTAGTGGGGTGCAGCGGGTGTTTAGGGGGAGATAGCAGGTCAACAGTAGATGTCATATAGAAGTGGTGTACATCATCTGAAAGCTGGGAACCTGCAGATTAATTTGAGATGCAGCTCAGCACTGTGTGTCAAGTTGTTGTAGTCATAAATCAGTAATAGAAACGTAATTAATCATTAAAATAAATTGTGGAAGTGCATAAGGGCTTAGAACAATAGAATGGAAGTATATGATGACCATCCCCATGCTCTATTATGTATCATAAGTTGCTGCAGCAATTTTTGGGTAAATATCATTTATTACACAGATTTGGTGCTACATTTGTCAATTTTTATCACTCAAGAATTGATAAAAAGTATCAATAATCCCTCCAAAATACCACATCAGGACACCAAAACCTTATGGAACACCATAGAAAAAGCCTTGCTGTGATTTGGTATCAAAACCTTTTGACATTTGGAGATTTCTGCAAGCGTTTTTTGCATTACATCTGCTCCCCTTATTGTCAATCCTAAGAAAGCCATCCATCCTCTGAATGCTCTAGGTCTCTAGTTTGTGGTTGTAAAGTTTCATGAGGCTGTGATTGTCCGAGAGGTCACCACAGGTCATTTTATACAGTGAGGTCAAGTTTTAAACCATGGTCTCACTACAATGAAATGTCTACTATGGGGACTAACATCATCACAGATGAATACAGTTGGGCTCATTGGATCCACAAGAGTCTCAGCTTTACAGTGATACCCAATTTATGTAATTCAAGACTGTTTAGGGACCCCAGTATGCAGAAAGAAATATTCAAATACACCATTTTAGAATAGGCAAAAATAACACATTTGTACTGCATGCACAAAACGTCATGTGATTATCATAAAGTGGGCATTTTTATTTACAGATCTTGAGGTCAGAGGTCAAGGGACTCCTTTGAAAATGGCCGTGACAGTAAAACTCAGCCTGTTGCAGCCTCTGAAAAAAGTAAAGTCGCCAAAAGGCGCCGGTGACCTCAAGGAGTGGAAGAGACTTCACTCTAAGGATTAACTTTCTGGAACTATTGAGGGATGGACTGACGCTTTGTTGGTTTTGGTCTTTACATGGGATTTGTTGACATTAAACACTAAAATGTATTAAATGCACTTGCATCATGCACTCAGTTTTTAACTGGAGTGGGTTCATAAATTATGTGTAAATCATTTAAAATCAGATTGATTACTGAACACAAATATTGTACAATTTTATCTCTGGTTTTAGAGTGAATTTAATTTGCTTTAAGAGAGATTTTCGCAGGGTTTATTTTCATAATTAGAATTTATTTAAGGCTTCAGATTTAAACTGTGAAGCACTCTCTGATGAGAACTCAATTATATGGTGGGTGCTCATTATCGTTTTCAGAAATAAGAGCATGCCATGTTTCAAGAAAAACTAACAAATCAACCTTGTTAACTGTTTAAAGAACAAAGTCACACGGATTTGACGTGACAGGATAATTTTAGCCCGATAACAACTTGTTAGCCCGGATTACCTGAGCTACATTTAAAGAACAGGACAGGGAGGATTTTCAGGTTGTCAAATGCAGAAGCAGGCGAAGCAGAGAGGGGAAAGGCAGTAAATAACTCGTCCATGACAAACTCAAAGTGAAGTGAATCTAATATGAACAGAGTGCAAATTCACCTTGTTCTTCTTGCTGAAAGGCCAGAGCTTGGCGCGCACTTTGGGGGGGTTGAGGCTGGAGTCAGAGGTTGCTGGTTTGATTCCTTGGGTGTAGTCTTCAAACTCCAAATCTGCAGGTCGCTCAAAACCAGACTTGTGCTGCTCTATGAACAGTATCGAATCCTGCAGGGAGACAAACAGACACATATTTAAGATTAACACAAACTTACATATATGGAAAAGCAAATAAAAAATCCACTACAACAACCCTTTCCTTAAATATTACTGAGATAAATCAACACCTCTCACACACACAGTGTCAGCAACAGGTTTGTTGTTGCATTGAATATGCATATATGCGTGAATACAGGTTGGTGAGTGCCGGTGTACACTAGTCACACTATAAGTCTAGACTTATGTATGAGTAAGGATGCCTTGCTCATGTTATACATACATTTGATTTCTTTCAATTAAGTATTGAAACAAAAAAAGGAGCGTTGCATTGTAGTGCTGTAGTAAACTTGTGTACATAGAAAGAGAAACCCATTACAGGGCCTTCTATTATTTTGTAAATAATGTGCTTTATGCCAGTGATTAGCAATCATTTATCATCAAGAATACTGTAGGCTTTTCAAATTTTGAAAAAGTGTCTCCATTGAGAAAGTTCTTTAGAAAACATACTCTACACAACATGAAAAATGTGCGCACAAAACAGGTACAATGTTTACAAAAACTACAGCACAATGCAGAAATGCAAGTTCTATACGAATCAAACTAGGTGTACTGGTTTTGCAGTATTTCAAATTCAGAAAATGTGACCTTAAAGGTTCCCTGTGGGGTTTTAACACACCAAGAAATGCAGCAATGTGCCAGAAAAGACAGAGAAGAAGACTGCAAGCTAGTAAACATGCATGTAAACAATGCAGGATTTAAAATACTTTAAAAATCTTCTTTGCAACTGTTTTATGAGGAAGGAAATGTAGTAAACACACTTGTTAGACCTCAAAGATATACACAATGCATCTTGGTGAGTGACATTGAATGTAAACATAACTTTTGTTTGTTTACAAGAGAACTCTACAGGGAAAAAATTATGTGTATGCAAAAAAGTCTAAGTAAAGCTCCAATGTTACACTAATGTTTTTCGAGGAAAACCTGTCATGGCCATTTTCAAAGGGGTCCCTTGACCTCTGACCTCTGACCTCAAGATATGTGAATGAAAATGGGTTCTATGGGTACCCACGAGTCTCCCCTTTACAGACACGCCCACTTTATGATAATCACATGCAGTTTGGGGCAAGTCATAGTCAAGTCATCACACTGACACACTGACAGCTGTTGTTGCCTGTTGAGCAGTTTGCCATGTTATGATTTGAGCATATTTTTTATTCTAAACATAGTACCTGTGAGGGTTTCTGGACAATATTTGTCATTGTTTTGTGTTGTTTATTGATTTCCAGTAATAAACATATACATACATTTGCATGAAGAATATTTGCCCACTCCCATGTTGAGTATTAAATACTTGACAAATCTCCCTATAAGGTACATTTTGAACAGATAAAAATTGTGCCATTTATTTGCGATTAATCACAATTAACTATGGACAATCACGCGATTAAATATTTTAATCGATTGACAGCCCTAATAGACACACGTACAGTCAAACAAACATCTAACATTTACCTGTTTCTCATCAATTTTCACTCCGGCTGCAGAAATCCCCTCTAAACACTTAGTGATGATGGGCAGCACCTTCTTCTCCATGTCTGAAAACTGGCAGTAGCCCTCCGCCAGCCGCCGAATCCTCCGCTCATCCATGTCCTGCATTTTCTGTTCGACACAAAAACATACAACTGCCTCCTTAAATCCCATATTATATTCACATTGTCTGTGTTTATAAATGGCACATTCAAATGCTTATGAAAACACTTGAGAAGGATCACATTTTGAAAGGGTGTGTTTGGTTTCTATTACATAACTTAAGCAGGTGTGTGAGCTCTGCCCAGCTGCATTGTGAGTGTGTGCGTGTTTCCGTGTGTCTCTGTCTCACATTGAAGATCTGCGGTATCTCTGAGTAGTAGTAGAAGTTTTGTTCCTTGTTGTATTTCTGGAGCTGTGCTGCATAGTCGTTCCTGCACTCCTCCGCTGTGTGTGTGCGGGCATGAGCATGTTGCTTGGCCTTCATAGCAAAAGATAGGGAGGGGAACATGAAAAGGAAGAGGGAGATATGATGCAAAACAAAATGTAAAGTGGGAGAAATGTGGTATGCAGGGAGGAAGTGGAGAGAGGAGACAAGGAGGCGAAAAAAGGGAGACAGACAAGGAAAGTTCAAGGACTTCTTTTGTTGACTGAAAATATAAAAACCAAAGGTGAAAAAAAATCTGCGCTCAGTTATTGATGCCAACATGTGTGGGTGTGTGTGTGTGTGTTTGTTTACCTTCTCGACATCGAGCCTGGTGGCATTGAGGTCGCTCTCTGTTTTCTCTGACTGTTGTGTGGCTTTTTCAGCCTCTGCCCACTCCTTGGCATAGCGCTTCTTAGTCTGCAGGCATGAAGACACACACAAACACAGAGACAGACATACACTTTAATTAATACACTTGAATAAAGCTTCAGTAGTATTAACAATTTAGTCAGGGAACACAGTCCCAAATGCAAGGGTACTGTCCACCAAATAATGCACGTTATGTTACTGTGTGTTAAAGCTGCAGTCGGTAACTTTGAGCAAATATGATTAAAAGTAATATTTATAAAGCTGTCACTATATCCTGACAGTAGTGCATGAGACAGATAATCTGTTAAAAAATCATGTTCCTCTTTATCCTCCCAGTGCTCCCAATGGCATTTGCAAGATTTCACCGCAACAACCAATCAAAGCTGAGCAGTCTCTCTCCAGCAGTTCTCAATCTCTGCTCGCGGAAACCACAAACTCCGATCAAACCGGTCAAACTAGGCAGCGCTGATCAAATATGAATCAATATTCTGTTACTGTAAGGCCTATTTCTCGCCTCAAATGTTCTCAGAAACATTTAGTGTACTGTTTAAAATGAGAAAGTTTGTGACCCGGCCGCCATGTTGAAAACAGTCGAGCCAAAACATAGCACCGCCCGGCGGCCAGAGCAAACTTTCTCATTTTACAGCTAAACATGTACACTAGAAGATGTTTCATGCACTACTGTCAGGATATAGTGACAGTTTGTGACAGTGAAACTTGCTTAACTTCTTGTAGTCCGTGCACAGCAGGTCTGCACATGCACTTTAATTTGTCACTATGGGCATGAGCCATCTAGTTGCACTATTGTATTTTTTTGACAGTTACTGTGTTGTAATTGTGTGTTTATGCTGCAAGCCAGAAAAACTACCTGCATGATGAGATACCACAAGAGGTAAGTGAGATTTTCTTCTCCTAATTTAGGCAAACAAATCCTTTAAATAACAATCATCATACTCATACAACTTTGAGACCTAAAAAATAGAGAGGATTTCAAAACCAAAGTAGGATTTGACTTGACAAATTGAGTTTCAGACACTTTTCCTGCATTCTGGTGACTGTTGAAGAATGAAAATAACTAGGGCTGTCAAAGTTAACGAGATAACGCCTTAACCTAAATTTGATTTAACGCCACTAATTTCTTTAGCGCATTTACGCAATCGATCTTCCGGATGTTGTATCGGGTTCAGTTTGAAAGCTACAGTGGAGATACTGGCATCATATGAAAGTAGAAAACCAGAAAATCCATTAGTATCAACCATGTCTACTAGCTAGTCGGGAAGGGGGAGAATGATTAAATATTTGAATTGATTGACATCCTTGGAAAAAACAAAATATTAAGTACACTGCAACAGTATTTTTTTTTTTTTTTTTTCAATAGGCCTACTTTTAATTTCAATTTTCAGATTAGAAAATTGAATAATTCACCCTGAACTTGTGTGAATCTCTGGTATGAACTAGGATAATATTCATCAGTTTCATTCATTCATTTTTCACTCTGCTTGAGTATTTCTTTCTCTCAGTTCTCTCCATTTCCCTCTGTGTCTTTCACTAACTGAAGGTCCGTTCAGACACAACGCAACAACGGTACCACTGCGGTCTGAAACCTGTTATTCCCATTGGCTTGTGCCACGCCACGCCAC
>CAKAKQ010039293.1:0-31926 GCA_916700675.1 Helicolenus avius
TGCCGTGGGACTGGCAGGGGACAAAAAGTGGCTTGCAGGGACGGGCGGGACCGGTGGAGACAACACCAATCAATCAGCTGATCAATCATAATTGGTGCATTTACATATTTGCCAAATATTCACAATCATGATTCATTTATGCAAATCTGGAGCAGGATATAGGCTCCAGGGAGAGAGAGGTCAGGACTGAACCCGGACCTGTTGGTTGCTCAGAGATCAAATTAGAGCTTTATTTAGATTTATGCAGATGTTAACAGTAATGATATACAGCAGGCGCAGCGCCCTTGTGTGTCACTGAAGACATTAATATAACTACGGCAGGAGCACTGAGACACACTGTCTCACTGTTCAAATACTGTGTGTTTAAAATACAAGACCAACCGGGGAGCCTCATTTGTATTTGCAACCTAAAGGATTCATATATTCATGTTATTCCTAAGTTTGGACTCCACAATGACACAAACTCTTACATAGTCTGAGGAATTGGTCCTGCATGGCTTTCTTACAGTGTCAGCAGTTGGTCTCACTGTTGAACAAGAACTTTGCCAAAACTAGTGGACTTGAAGCATTTTAAGACTCAGCCTAGATTTATTTTTCTTTTGTTGTCACCCGGGGTGTCACATTGGTATTAACATGTATATTATTATGCACTAAGTAGCCCTGAACAGTAGTGTAGGTAGAGAGCAGTATGCAGAGACTCACAGTGGCTTACACTGATGCTATTAAAATGTTTTACTGTGTGTGTTTGGATTTTATAGTGCTATTCATGTGTTAGTGAATGTTGCAGCATATTGTGAATGTATACCCACATGCCAGTCAGTGATAAGTTATAAATGTATGTGCAAGGTAGAGAACAACACACAAGTGATGCATTAAATCCTGCCCTAAGATGTAGATTATGGATACTCTATTGCAGTGTCTGGATATTGGGTATCTGTTTGTATGTTTTCCTTGTGTGCATGCATGTACATATTTTAAGAACGTATATGGAATTTGACATGTGAGAGTGCGTGTGCCTCTATAAGCTTCAGGAGTAGTTACTGTCGAAGACATGCCGAAAGGTTATTGGCTTCAAAACAGTTCAATATGTCAAATAAACACACAGCTCAGTGAGCAGCTGGAGACCAGAGTGAGAGGAGAGAGAAGGACAGAGATGAAAAGGAAGATAGAACAGAGGCAAAGAGAGACTGGATGAGGGAGGGGGGAAAACTTTGGACAGAGAGGATAACAATAAGAGATGACAGAAAGAGGGGGATAACTAGTTTAATGTAATAATCTATTTTTTTAAATTACACATTTTTGTTTTATGTCATGATAAAGTGACACATCTAAATTCATCTCAGTGTCCTCACGAAACAGCGATGTGCTAGAAGCTTGATGACGTAGCCGTAAGCTCAGCTCAGTAAGCTTGTTAGCCCAGTAGCTAACGGTACAATATGTATGTACAGTTTATGCAAGGGTTAAATTAAAAGTCGATGGTGGACCAGATAATAAGCTACAATAGCCTCCTCCATTTTGGAATGTCCTGCTCTCCGTTCCGAGTGTCAAACCTAAGTTGAACTTGGCCGATTTGCACAAATTTACTTCGCTCTCATGAGCGAATCCACTGATACCATTGCTGAATTGAGTTCAACTAGGGCTGTCAAAGTTAACGCAATAATAACGCATTCACTCAAATTCCTTTAAACCCCACTAATTTCTTTAACGTATTTATGCAACTTGTAATTTTTAGGTTATAACAAGCTAAGTTTTGAAGATACTGGCATCATATGAAACTATACTAGCTTGTTGCGAAGGAGGCTAAATAACGCTCCAAACTTACTTTTGGATGGCAAAACCGGCATGGCCATTTTCAAAGGGGTCCCTTGACCTCTGACCTCAAGATATGTGACTGAAAATGGGTTCTATGGGTACCCACGAGTCTCCCCTTTACAGACAACCCCACTTTATGATAATCACATGCTGTTTGGGGCAAGTCATAGTCAAGTCAGCACACTGACACACTGACAGCTGTTGTTGCCTGTTGGGCTGCAGTTTGCCATGTTATGATTTGAGCATATTTTTTATGCTAAATGCAGTACCTGTGAGAGTTTCTGGACAATATTTGCCATTGTTTTGTGTTGTTAATTGATTTCAAGTAATAAATATATACATACATTTGCATAAAGCAGCATATTTGCACACTCACATGTTGATAAGAGTATTAAATACTTGACAAATCTCCCCTTAAGGTACATTTTGAACAGATACAAAAATGTAATTATTTTGCAGTGAATTGCGATTAACCATGGACAATCATGCGATTAATCGTGCTTAAATATTTAATCGATTGACAGCCCAAATCAAAAGTAAAAGTACTCATCATGCTTATCCTTGTTCTGTTACTATATACTATTAGTTATTTTTAACTACTTTATATACTGTTGGATAATTGAATCCATAACAACAATAATAATAATAATCATATTTTATAAATTGATCATATGTTGTGTATTTACAAACTTAATCTGAAAAGTAATGAGTAACTGTAGTTGTATTGGAGTAAAAGTACATTATTTGCTTGTGAAATGCAGCGGAGCAAGTATAAAGCAGCATGAAATGGTAAGACTCAAATACATTCATACGTACATGTACAATAAATGTATTTAGTTACTTTAAATCAACTAACATACCCAAACAACAATGTTAGCCAGTTAAACCCGCACAATTTTGACATTTGTGACACTTCTGTTTTTCTAATCTCTGAGTAAGTAGCAGGAATGCATCAAGGTCTGGAAGATGCATTTTCCATCTTCATCTTTAGACTTCCCACATCCAACCACAGATTAATATCGACACACAGTATAAAGGCGACCTGGGTTGTCATAGTCACCAAGGCTGAACACAAAAGACTGAAAACTCAAACTAAACTCAAGGAAACTAAACTCAAGGAAAGAAAGCGGACAAGAGTATTACTGTGTTGTTGCAGTCATCTTGAGGTCTGTGTGTGTGCGTGTGTGTGCGTGTGCGTGCGTGTGGCTATATGCCTGTGGGTCAGTGTGCCAGAGTTATGAGAGTCTGTGTGACTCACACAGTGTGGTGTCTGTCAAGTCTCAGCGACACCCATAATACCACCTGTTTATCAGCGCTTTGATAAATGACAGCTTAACACCAAAGATGTCAAAACAGAAGGATTAACGCTTTGAAAGGAAATCAGAGGGGCAGAGTTTAGGACCAGACATCTTTAACACCTACAGTACAAAACAAACTGTTAGGCAGTTTATGTCTAGAGTGAGAAAATAACAGATTGTGTGATTTTGCTCTTTCGTCACTTGGAAAAACGTGAGATCTATTCCAGAAACAGTTATCTGTCATTTTCAAGAAAACCCAACAGATATAACATTTCCGTGTATTCGATATACATACTGTATTGTCAAGACACATTTTGTTTATATGATAAAGCCGGGGTAGATAAAAGCAGATATTGACTTTAAGGTGGTTATTGCTTTTTACTTTACTTTACTGTATTTAGGATCCCCATTAGTTATTACTGTAGTAACAACTACTCTTCCTTGGGTCGACACAAAAAGAAAATATATTCAAACATTATATTCTTTACAAGCCACAACATCGACAAAACCGAAATAAATAAAAACAAGAGAAAGTAAATAGATCTCTCACATTCATAATGTCACATTAACAGTACATGAGTCAAATAATAGATATAGATTAGGGTTGTCAATGGATTAGAATAGTTGTGATTGTCCATAGTTAATTGCAAAGTAAGTAAGTTTGGAGCATTATTTAGCCTCCTTCGAGATAAGCTGGTATGACATGGTACCATTGGTATCAATGGACTCTTTTTTAGTTTCATATGATGCCAGTATCGTCACTCTAGCTTTAAAACTCAGCCCACTACACTACTAAAATTGCAAGTTGCGTTAACGCATTGCAATTGTGTTAACGTTGACAGCCCTAATATAGATATAGTAAAATAGGTACATAGAAGTATAGATAATTACACAATACTACTAGTGTACAGTTGAGCATTACCTTAGTTAGCACCACAAATATAATCAACCTTCACACATAGCCTAAACTGATTTCTTTAATAATTGCTGTTCTTAATTTCTTTTAAAAACTGATCCTGTAGGTAATGTGAGTTAAATGTAGCGATTCCAGTTGAACATAGCCCTGAACATGACAGTTTTCTTTAAAGCATTGGTTTTAGGTAAAGGTCACGTGGAGCATCCCATGGTGTCATAATAATGTCTATCATTGGTGTGTTTGTTAGCTGCTCTGATACAGATATAACATTTATTATGAAAAGGTTAAAGGTTACACACCTACGTATACGGAGGTTAATTGTAAGAGATAGAGATAGAGACACTGAAAATCTGAACAAACACACAATTACTCCAACGCAGAGCTACATGTGGAACCAGCATCTCTCGTCAAGTAATACGGATGAGAAAAACTGAGAAGTGGCCTTGGCTCGGGCCATAGTGAAGGACTGTAAATGTTGGGAAGCTAAACAAAAAACTTTTAAATTACAAAATCCAGTTCACGTCTCTTCTATCTGGCTTAATTTTTGGCAAATTTTACTGCATCTATTCTCTCATCTAGTGTCCTTGTGTGTGTGTGTGTGTGTGTGCATGTGTGTGCGTGTGTGAGTGGGTGGGTGAACACGCTGTACCTGTGTGTGAAAGCATGTGGAGAATCATAGGTCATGCACAGGGAGGATGAGTACGTTTCCTGAGTGCATTTTGTGTGTGTGTTTACCTGAGAGTGTGTGTCTGGGCAAGGACATTATAGTAATAGTGTCAGATAAAAATCTCATATACAACTTTTTATGAATTTTAGCCAACATTGCTCTAGGGATGGCAATGGAAATACTTTGACCAAATACCTGCGAAACTAATAACGTCCTCATCACCCTCAGCATGCTAACGCACTAAACTAAGATGATCAATATGGTAAACAGTATATATGCTTAAAAATTAACATGTAAGCATTTGCCCTTTTCACTGGATACATTTTGACATGTTTTTTTCCTATTCTGCATGTGGCTCACTGGGACACTTGAATATAACCAAAGAATGTATATTGATAAGAAGTGAAAGCCAATTGTTCATTCCATTGCAACATCAGCACCCAGCTAGCTAAGCTACACCTCTGCCATTTTGGACTGAAAGCGACTACTGGACGCCAGTAAAACGTTCGTCTACAAAGTGCCGTACAAAATTAAAATAACATTACTTTTATTCTATTATCATATTTAATGTCTCTACCAAAATGTCCTATTTTGAACAATAAAAATATAATAAATATGTATACTATTGTAACTATTTACTTACTTATTATTAATACTTTTTTGCCCGGCTGCTTCCCAGAGGAGCATAAAGTGAGCGATGGACATAAATGGAAGTTAGAAAAATCCGGCACACAGATTTTGAGAGCAATCTCAAACTTTTTCATATCAAGGACCTCAAAAATCGATGTCCAGTAGACCACAGACCATGGATGTATAAGAGGTTGTGTCTTGTGCTTGATGCTGGATAACAGAGCCATCATTAATGCTGTGTTGTTCCAATATGACAAGTCAAAATGTTGCTGTGAAAAAGGCCTATTAAAATATCATGTTAGCAGTGCCATTGTGGTCACACACGAAGGACCATAAAATAATCTGAAAATGTCTGATACAACTGCTGAGCCCAATACTGTATTATGTTCATGTTTATTACAAATAACTATTTAATGACTGTTTTATTGTTGATATCTTGTACAGGATAACATTTTTTGATGATACAAATGTCATCCAGTTCATAAAAAAATCAATGTCCTTCATTGCTATAGGTGAATGCACAGTAAGTGCAAAGAATGTTGGTTACATGCATAGTTGTAAAATACAGATTAGGTGTCATGAGTGTATATATTACTAATTAGCAATTTGAGGGCATTCATTATTCATTCAAAGAATTATTTATCAAAATATTTACCCGAGATGCCTTCAGGGCTCTGTGATGTTCTCAAATAGAGCTGATCTGATTTAAAATGACTAAAACAGATATCTTAACAACACAAAACTGCTACTTTCAATACTTTGTACTGTATGTTTGCTTCCTGTAGAGTATGTGTCAAGGCAATCAGTGACATCAGAAGGGGGCGCTGAAGAGCACAAGCAGATGCTGACAAGACAGAGAGAGAGCTGAAGAGCTGACAGGGAGGAGCACAGACAGGCTGATGCTGAGTGACCATCTGCTGAATCTCCTCTTCACCCTCATTTTCCAATGATATCATCCCCACTCTCCCAATGTCTCTGTCTCTCAATCACACACATACAGACACACAGTCTCTTTTTGATCTTTCACTACTCTTCTCTATCTGTCTATCACTCTGTGAAAACACAGGCAGCGTAGTGCTAAGAAGAAAAGCATACAGTAGATCCCACCTGTGCTGTGACTCAAAAGCTCACCTACACATGACAGGCTTTCAAAGCCTCCGTTCACATGCATGCAAACATTTCCTTCACCACTGAGCAAATACTGGTGAGAATGTCTCTGCGTGTCTCTTATCTGTTCAATATTTAGTTAAGTCCAGTTTTAGCATCACCAAGGAGAATCGTTGATACTGATTTGTCAGAGGGTGTGCTTTCTTTCTAGATAACTATACTCAACAAAATGAACATTGGTCTGGTCTCACTCGCAGAGGCAAAGTAAATCTGTGCTGTTGACCAATGCCAAGCTGTGTTAATAGTGACCCTTAAAGAAACCAAGGAGCCAAAATGGAGGAGGCTATCACAACTAGAAAGTGGAAAGTGTCTGAAAAGCTCAGAGTTCAATCAGAGTTGTTGACGTTGTCAGAAATGGCGGAGGCCTTGGAAGTTAATTTTTCAGTGCATGATAAGTTAATACATAGTAATTTTAGTGGTATATTGTTTTTCTTTGTAATTTTACATTATGTCTGAGGAAAATGTTGATATTCCAAACGGCCTCATCTTTTTCCTCTGTCATTATGCCTTTGCATTTACTGCATCACGTTACCTGCTGACTAGCTTAGCTAAATCGTTACCCTCTGTGGCTTCTAGATGCTGACAGCAAACTTAATACTGCCGTTGCTAAGCAGCAATGTTCTCACGACTTAACCCCTTCTACACCAAGCATACTGTGTACATGACTTTCCATGTTGTCAAAGTCATCGACCAGGAGAGGTCAAGTGAGAGACCAAAGGAAGCAATCATGGATATGTTAAGAGACATGTCTCAGTGGCCACTCAACAGTGTTGCAACAAAAATCTTTTATGGCTCAAAAAGCATTTTCCCCACAGACCACCATTATAAAAGAGACATCTGTAAAACTGCAAAGACAAGGACGGATATTACTTTTTGTATTATGAATGTTTAATCCATGGAGGTTTTATATTTGTACATTTTTCAGTGATTTTTATTTGTGTGACGTCATCCTAATGAAGTCTATGTGTCACGTTTGAAGCAGGCAGGAGGACCCAAATGCAGAGAGGACAGGCAGACTGGTGCAGTTCAATGATAACAGGTAGCAGGTAACAAAACTCGATACAGCAATGATGGCGAAGACAAAGATGAAATTGAATCCAGAAAACGTTTTTGGCTTAGCCCCATAAATAGTTTGGCATTGGTGAAAAGGTGCAGTTCACTCTGACGTGTACAGTTATTGAAAAATAGCCAA
Source organism: Helicolenus avius (assembly GCA_916700675.1). NCBI lineage: Eukaryota > Metazoa > Chordata > Actinopteri > Perciformes > Sebastidae > Helicolenus > Helicolenus avius. The sequence goes on from CAKAKQ010039293.1 coordinate 7,683, forward strand.
CAATTTAGGGGATTAAAATGACAAATCAATGCAAGTAAACGGAGGTAAACGATGTCCTTGTCCTCACGAGTATAACACAAAGATGAATTTGTGTGTGTGCATAATGTCAGTGATCCATGTGAATGCCCATGCGTGTGTGTCATAGTGCAGATGTGTGTTTGTGTTCAGGCTATATGCCTGTGGGTCAGTGTGACACAGTGACAGCGGTCTGAATGATTAACGCTGGTTTCTGTCAATTCGCATTAATTTCTTTAATACGGCATTTATCAGCTCTACCACTCTAGGTCACTGGTTCCCAATTAGTTGGAAACTGCACACCATCCCTCACACTGTGACTCATAATGGAAAGGGAGGAAGTTGAGCTTAATGAAGCAAATCACTTGAGAAAACAAGTAGTTTTTTTTCCCATGACGGATCTGTAACGGGTCTGTGCTGGTGTGGCTGCAAAAACTATGACAATGAAAAAAGGTTTAATAATATTCATTGATATCAAGGCCATGAATAGAGGCTAATTGGGACTTAATGCAACTAAATATTGTGTGTGTGAGCACTTTACAGCAGCTTACAGTATCCCAGCATGAAATCGTTTACCAAAAAACTTCTATTATAAGGTCAAAGACACATATTTGTCAGCTGAGTAAATGTATGAGTGTAAATACTGTGAAACTCAGATTCCACTATTTAATTTTCTTAGAAGTATGGACTGAAGCACTGTAACCACAAAAAAAAACACATTTCAGGCCGACATGTGTCTGACTTCATTTGATAGTACTGTATATGTAGGGCAGTCTAAAATTGTATTTGTAAACAAATAATAAACAAGTAACTAAGGATGAATAAATCAGTAATTCTCAAAGTGTGGTCTAGGGACCCCCCCCAGGGGTCCATGGCACTCTGCCAGGAGATCCACGAAACAGTGTGATATAAATTATAAACTTATGCTGTATCATTAAACCATTTGCACCGAGCATGGAGAATTATTTGAGTCTGTCCATATCGTCAAGTGACGCTAAGCCCAAACCAGCTTAATTGAGAAAATATGACAAATTTATATTGAGAGACAGCGACTGGAGACCAAAATGCGTCATGTGTCTTCAGGTGCCGGCAAACGAAGCTAGCCAAGCTAAAGCGACATCTGATTACAAAGCAAATATTTACAACAGAAATACAAATTACAAATATTTTTTATAAGATCATTTATTTCTTAAGTTGAACAAAATTTGTTTGCATTTAAAGTACATTGTATTGTGCCATATTTACATCCATAAAGGTGTATTTTGGATAATTACAATAGATTAAAGGCAACACAATTTAGATACATCAATTGAAATTGAAAATTGAAATTGAAATTGTATATTTCTGCTAGTTATTTCATTTGTATTTTTCACTGCCTGTCACATATATCACTGCATATTTAAGAGAATACATAACTAGTAGAACAAATAATATTATCAATGCAATACTCTAGCTGACATAAGAAATGAAACATATGCAGTTAGTCTTGTGCAATTTCATCTTCCAAGAATCTGTCTGTCAGTATCAAATTGCACTGATGTGATGTGATATAAGCAGGGAGCCAATGTCTCTCTCCAGATGTCTGCTTTTCCAATAAGAAAAAGACATGTGCAGAGTGGTTCTCTGTAGCTAAAAGCATATGGGCCTGCCAATAGAGGATGACAGAGAGAGAGCAAGAGATGATATTATATGCAGGGGGAAAAATCCAGATAGACAAAATTGAGGAGACTAAGAGAATTGCCAAGATTAAGAAAGAGATACTTTTGCGGCTTCAAAGCAAAATGGATTAGTCGCCTAAAGACGCCACAACATTAGACCAGGTCAACGCGCTGTCCGGTTAGTTTGTTACTCACTGTTTGATGGCCCAAGGGTTGTTTGAATGGTGTATTGGAGTTGATGGGTTGGGCTGAACTGCTTTGGCTGACAGTAGCGTCATAAACCAAATCAAAACCAAATAATTTCAACCGAATTAAACAGGTCTTTACAAAAAGTTCAAATCAGTGGTGAAATAAACAAATTAACCAAACCAAACTAAAACGAAACCAGCCAAAATAACCAAAACATGCAGCAGTTGAAGACTAGGGATATAACAGTACGGAAAGGAAAAGGAAAGGAAAATAAATCAAGACAGTGAAAATGACAGATAAATGGGGCGAGAAAAGAGAGACTGGTAATTATTAACAGAAGGGGCAGTACTAAGAAAAAGATAAAAACAGAAAAATTATGATATAAACAGAGAGGACAGATAATTAGGCAAATATAGAAAGTAATAGAATAAGAAACGTAGAAACTAAATATGAGAGAGGACTGTAAAGAAGCGTAATATGAAGAACGATGGACGGTTAGAGGCAAAAAGAGGGTGAGGCATGCAGGAAAGAAAGAAGCTAGAGGATGAGACAGTGAGAAATGACACACTTGACATTTACCTTCCATATTCTTCAGTAAACAAGAGCAGGAGGGATGATCAGGGGAGAGAAAGAGCGGGGTGAACGAAGATGTGACTGTTACCGCGCAGCTGTATACATATTGAATAAATGCTGCAACTCAGAATCCATCCGCTACAGTCCCCCACCACAGGGTCAGTCCTCACATCTGATGCTGTCTCCTCTGAAACACATTTCAGTTTAGCAATAATGCTGCGAAAACACCATATAGGAGGGATCACAAACAATTACGTGGCTTCAAAGTGGTCATATAACTTCTTGGTACGCCCACGTTGAAAATAATACATTCATGAACTGAAAATCAATCACTGGTTTTATTCTAGATTCGTGCTTGTAATAATGTATGTCAGTATCCATCTGCTGTGTGTGTATGTCAAAGTTAAAGAGATGATAACGTGTTAACGTAAGTTTTAAAGCTATAGTGAAGATGCAGGTATCATATGAAACTAGAAAACCTAAGGAATCCATTGTTACCAACCAAGTCATACAAGCTTTAAGGAAAAATAACGCTCCATACCTGCGTTAAATTTTGGCAAGGAAAAACTGTCATGGCCATTTTCAAAGGTGTCTTTTGACCTCTGACCTCAAGATATGTGAATGAAAATGGGTTCTATTCGTACCCACGAGTTTCTTCTTTACAGACATGCCCACTTTATGATAATCACATACAGTTTTGGGCAAGTCATAGTCAAGTCAGCACACTGACACACTGACAGCTGTTGTTCCCCGTTGGGCTTGAGTTTGCCCTATTATGATTCGAAAATATTTGTTATGCTAAATGCAGTACCTGTGAGGGTTTCTGGACAATATTTGTCATTGTTTTGTTTTGTTAATTGATTTACAATACAACATATATACATACATGTGCATAAAGCAGGCATACTTGCCAAATCCCATGTTGATAAGAGTATTAAATACTTGACGAATCTCCCTTTAAGGTACATTTTGAACGATACATTTGCAATGAATCGCGATTCAAAATTTTAATTGATTGATAGTCCTTGTTCCAATATAACTAATGTTCCATCGAAAGTCTTTTATCAGCCTACAAATAGCTGCTTTGACATCACTTTTTGGAGTTTGCAGAAAGATGCACAGCGTACTATGTTTCAATCCACAGAGAGCACTTCTGCAGCAGTTTTCATCCATGTGTTATTCACTGTGGAATTACCTTTAAAGAGCTATACAAGATGACTTGAACGTGGCTTACCCCCTTCTGGAGCGTCATAAAACATGACTCAAAAGGAAAAGGAAATACAGTACAGGACAGAACAGTAAAAAGAAAACCCCATCTAATCACAATAATGAAAAGCTGCAGATTGCGTGAACATAGTAATGTGTATATATAGGTTAAAACTGAATTATTCATAAAGCAGGTAGTATATTCTGGAGCAGATTAAATATGGATGTACTACTGCATGTAGTACATCCATATTTGACTGCATGTCTGAATTATGTCTTTACATTCTTTAGTGTGTTGTGTATGAATCTTTATGGGCATTTGTGTGTTTGTAAAATGAAGGTGTGTAACTCTGTAGGTGTGTGTACATGTGTATCTGGGAGTGTTAATGTGTTGTTTACCCTCCTAGGAGAGGTGACTAGTCACTGATTCAGCAGAAATGCCCAGCGTGGGATGAACTCTCTCAGCGGTCATACAGAAACACACACACACACACACACACAAACACACACAACTCCGATCACACTTCCTCAGACAAACAGAGAAGACCACCAAATCTCTCTATTTTATATTTTTTTCTCCTACAGTCTTTCCTACTTTTCTGTATTTTACTCTCACCTCACTCCCTCTACACCTCAATTCGTTGCTCTCTCTCTGTCTGTAAAGTCTCTTCCTTTACCAAACCAGAAAACCAGCCTAGCCCCGGGGCTGACATGAATCTCCCACTGTGAACACTGTGTGTGAAGGCAGTTTTATCATCCTCCCTGAATGTTTGTTTTCAGTGTTTTCCATGGTGAATGTGGGTGTTTGAATGTGTATTTTAAGGCTCCCGATTCAATACTCACGATTTGATATGTATTGTGATTTTTAAATATTGTGATTCTACAGTATTGTGATTCGATATTACGATTTATTGCAATTTTTGTTATCTTTTTAACGCTACACCATGGGAAAAAGTTGAATCGTACACTTGTAGGGACTTTTACCAAGAAAATATTTAAATGAATTCAGTGAGAATTTTTGATTTTCAGCTTGTAGTCAGAGATGTCCTATATATCAATGATTGTCAGGCATTATTTATAATTTGTTTTTCCCAGCAACCCATAAATCAAAGAATAAGGACATTTCTCTCACAGATTAGTGGTATTTTATCTTCAATTTACAAGGGACATTGATGTTTTATACTTCTGGTTAATATGATTCAATCAATCTTATTTCCGTAGATGTTTTTTGTATATTCAGTACCGTCGTCATTCATTCACTAGCTCTGCTTTGGACTAGTGCTGTCCATTGCACCCACTTAATTCTTCAGTTTTGTCTCGTATTGCGAATTTTCGCAACAAATAGAATAATAAAACGCATCAGACTCGGTGCGCAAGGTTTCTGTTTGTAATTTTTTTTATTGAATGATGGATTAAAAAACGTGAACATAACAAATTCGGACTTGATGTGCAAAGAACTTAAAGGTATGATATGTAATCGTTGTCGGTTGCTGTTAGTAAACATACTGCATTCAAAGTTGGTCACACCTCCACAGCCAAGAGGGAGAGAGAAAGCAGCAATGGTTAAGCGAGCTATAGAGTGACTGAAGAGCGGGAGTGGCGTTAGTGAGAACAAAGCAGCAAATCGGATAAATAAAACGTTATTTTCTGATTGTTTCCTGGTGTCTACATTCTAAAACACAAAAATAACTCCGCATAACTCTGCAGGAAGGTGCCAAGTTGCCTGATTTTGAATGAATGCAGGCTTCCTGTCTGCTGGCTGTGGCTCAGCGCTGCTCTCGTTAAACCAAAGACACACACTGATCATACCTGCACTCGCAGCACAGAGAGGAGCAGGGGGATCACTGGAACACATGCACATAACACAACCCGTTCCCATCCGTGAAATACGGCCACTTTGTATCTGACAGAGTAAATGGGGACTTGTGAGTCGGTATCAGAAGCTGAGGGGCGTGACACAGCGGTGGCATTTGACCACCTGAACAGACTGAACAGACTGCACACCCAGAAGAGTCTGGAGTAAAGCAAAATAAAAGGAAAAGAGAAAATACAGGCAGAGGGCAGGGTCTCTGCAGATACAGACACTGCCACACACTTGTAGTTGGGCATATAGAGAGGGATTATTTTTGTTTACATTGATTTTTAGTTCATTCTTGCATATTGTAGCTTTAAATCTCAATATTTTCATTAGTTATAATGGGTTGATGGTAACACAGAACATACATTATTCATGACATTACACAAATTACGGTCTGTATTAAAAAAACAAAAAAAAAGAACAGTGGGGGTTTAGCATGAACCTGACCCCGATTCAAGCTCAGGGGGAGATTTTGAGAAATTACAGCCCGGCCCAATCGTGTTCTGGCAGAAAATCAAAGCTCTAGTGTAGCTGCAGGTACCTACACCTGCTGGCGTCAGATGTGAAACAGTCATGTCACTGAACTGCAGCGAAATCTTGAAGCTGAAAAGGCTACATACATTTATTAGAGTGAGGCTGCAGAAAGCCTGTCTCTTAATGAATCTGTAGATAATCAGATTTGTCCTAGTTTAGATGGCCATTAGGGGAACAACATGAAACGCTATAATGTGTCTCAGTTATGCAAATCAAAGAGTTCCACATCATAATCCGCAGTTTCTAAAATCCCCAATGCATCTGAAACATATATGCTATGAATTACACAGTTTCACATTAACATAGGGTCATGAACCTCTAGCTCTGTGACATTTTGTATTAGTCTCTGAAGAGTTGTTTATCACAGTAATTCAATTCAGCAACATGTTTTGGTGAGCATCAGGACCCTTATTAATAACATATTCTTAAAGAACTCATTCCATTTTTCACTTTCTTGTAGAGAGTTAAATGGAAAAATCAATACCACTCTCATATCTGTACACTAAATATGAAACTAGAGCCAGGAGATGGTTAGCTTAGCTTAGCATAAAGACTGCAGGGGGAAACAGCTAGCCTGGCCCTGTCTAAAGGTAAAACAAATCTGCCTACCAGCACCTCTTAAACACACTAATTAACAAGCTTTATTGCACAGCTTTGTTGAATACTCAATTCTGATTGGTCGATCACGGCGTTCTACGGACTGTTGTTTCTTTATAGCAGACCGTTGCTATGTATAACAGGCCATTGCTATGGGCACAGTTCTCACAGTTCTCCGGACTCTGGCGGACCATTTTTATGTCAAATTATTGATTTCTTAAGTTAGTAGCTATGTAATAAGCGGGATAATGTACACCTAGCAGGTCACTGTTGTGAAATAAACCCCTTAAGGGTGATGCGGCACCCTGACATCCTATGAGTTTTACAAAAGCTCTGCTTTCAGTGACCCTAAACGCCGTTTGGGTGTGGACGAAAGGCCAAAACACATAGAAAAAGCTACCAAAGTATCCCTGTACATGTGGACTAGGCCTGTTTCCACATGCTGCAGCAAGAACATCCAGAGGCCTCAGCAACTGTTGCTGGAAACATGAACCGTTGCAAATTGGACACAATGCTGGGATTTAACCGATATTTGAAGGGACAAACAAGGAAGAATAGCAGAACTGCTAACTCAGATAATGTGGTTCGTTTTGTACCAACTTATAAATTGAAAAGGAGTAAACCTGAGAAAAACATAACCAGTTTAGTAGAAAAACTTAAAAACAGACTACATAGAAATTTATGCAGGCAGTGATACCAACCAATGATTTAAAAATCCATCCAAACGAGATGCATATAACAAAGGATGTTAAGCATACTATGGATTTACATAAGAAATAACAGAACAGGGATATACAAGTGTGTAGAAAAAGATTTAAAGGGGAAATTGCGAGAGCTGAAGAGGCTACAACCACAAAAGGCTTTTAAAAGCAACAATATCAAACACTTACGGGACATCATGAAGGGTATGACTGCACTATCAACCACCTCGGAGATGATTCAGGTCATGTTATTAACATTCTTACTTCTGTTGTACTTATGCAGTCAGAGAGAACTGATGTTGCTTTTGAGCATTTAAACCTTTAAATCAGACAAAGGCCGATGCGACCAGATAACCTCAGTGCATTTATTTTGAAAGAATTTGCAGCTGAGCTTCCACCTGTGTGGCAACACATTTTTCAGTTTTCTATACAAACTCACAATTACTCAAGTGTGTGCAAGACTTCACATATTATATATAGGCTACAATACGTATCATGATACAGAGGTGACAATTCAATATATTGCGATACAGTAAGCAAGGCAATATTGTCATTTTTTAAATCTAATTTTAGAAAAACTACTACTTTGGGAGGGCACATATCTTGGCAAATGAAATAAGTATTGATTGAGTTAATCTTCACATGTAAACTGTTAATTAAAAATCAATACATTTGCACAAAAATATTGCGCTCCTCGTTATTTTTTATACTTTCTTACACCCCTATATTACAGCATTTAGACAAGCCTAAAACTACAGGTAGGCCCTTTTTCTTAGATTTTACATGTGCATTCAACACAATTTAGCCGGAGCTCTTATTATTATCAGACATCATATTTAGGTCTTCCAGTGAGCTCTTATCCTCCACCAGTTTCTGTGCATATCACACAGATTGAACAGGTTTCCTCCTATAAATCTTTTCTCACAGATCCTGTTATTATTTTTCCAATCTATAATACAGTGTTATGCAGTATGCTATGTTACAGTTGTCTCTTTGTTCATCTCCAAGCTAGTATGGCTGGACGGTTATGTGTCTGCTCAAAGATAGTGGAGCTTGAGTCAGGCTTTCAAACTGCATATACTAAAAGACTGTTGTCTCTGGCTGGTAACATTACATCAGACCCCTCATACTTTATTTGAAGCATATCAGCTTTCGCCATCAAACAGAAGATTTAGAGTCCCACAGCGTAGACTGAACAGACTGCAGGACTCCTTCGTTCCTTAACTGTTAAATCAGGCCTCCGGGTACCTGTGTAGACTAGCACTGAATGCAAAAGTGGTTGCACTGCAGACACTTATTCATAATGTCTGAAGTAATATATGTAGTATTTGTTTTGTTGTTTGGTTAAATGTTTTGTTATGAAACAGTGTATGCCTTGGGACAGAAACAAATTTCAGAAAAGTATTCTGATCAAATAAAGCTTAAACTTTTCGGTAAAACTTTATCATAAACATCTTTTATAAACGGTAAGTTGATAGTTATATAAAATTAGTTAATAGTTATTTGACTGTTAACAAACTGATAATTAATAATGTTTAGTAATTATTAGTAATGCTATAATTTCTATTATAATATCATTAGTTGGTGTAATATGAAATAAGTAGTTTATAAATTATATATTGTATCATAGCTGATAAGACACGTTAACAATTACATTCTGATTACATTAATAAACTATTTATTAAAAGATTATTGTTGCACACATAACATTTTATACACCATATTAAGTATTTGTTAATGATTACCAAATTATTTGTAAACCTTTAAGAAATTGTTTGTAAAACATCTATGAACATTACATAGATAGATGGACCAGAAACCTTATCAACCGAGTATTAACTATCTATCTAAATAATGTATTTATTAACCATTTAACAAGGTATTATAATCATCAGTTACAACTTTATAATAGCCATCAAAATAATGTTTATAGACATTAAAAAATCTATCATGAACCGTTAAAGTGTTATCACTATCTGGTCCATCTATCGATGACATTTTTATAGATATTTTACAAACCATTTCTTAAAGGTTTATAAATAATTTATAAAACAAATACTTATATATTTGTTATATGTTGCCTGTTGGGCTTGAGTTTGCCATGTTATGATCTGAGAATATTTTTTATGCTAAATGCAGTACCTGTGCTTTTGTGTTGTTAATTGATTTCCAGAAATAAATATATAAATATTTTTGCATAAAGTACGTATATTTACCCACTCCCATGTTAATAAGAGTATCAAATACTTTACAAATCTCATTTTGAAAAAATACAAAATGTGCAATTAGTTTGCGATTAATCACGATTAATCATGGACAATCATGCGATTAATCACGATTAAATATTAAATATTAAATATAGAAATGTTATAATGTGTGCACAAATAAACTGTTAAAATTACTACTAATGAATACACATTGTTAATTATAATTTAATTGTTTGCTAACAGGAAAATAACTATTAACTAAGTTTAATTAACTATCAATTTACCATTTATAAATGATGATTATTATAAAGTGTTACCAACTTTTCCTATGTTAGTAAGGTTTTTTAAAGATTTGTATGGTAGCTGCTCTGACATTACCTGACACAGTCAAATAGATCATCTTGTTTCCCTCCTAAAAACTGTCCTGAGTGTCGACTTGACTCCACTGATTCTTGTCAGGTTCAGAAGTTGAACAGAACTTTACTACCAGGAGGACGCTTTGGCCTCAAATAGGAGAGAGTGTGGAAGGGTGAGGGGTCTAAGTGGAAGGCAAACATTTTGTAAGATCCCCTGTGCAGAGAGCAGTTCAAGATGTTTTCTGAAGTGGTCTCATATCAAACAAATGCCAGAGTTGTGTATAATGCCACAGACTTTCAACCTCTCTCCTAGTCATTGTACAGACACCCACAAGTCACTCCTCTTGACCAAGTCATAGCTTTCCATCTGGAAATCATTCAGGGCCCATGTGGTTCCATTTTTCCACATGTGTTATTTACCTTAGGGTTTCTTTATATTTATATCGTTGTGTTTAATTAGGGCTGTCAAAGTTTGTTCGAAGCAAATTTGTTTTAACGCCACTAATTTCTTTACGCATTAATGCAACTTGCGATCTTTAAATTGGCTCAGTTTTAAAGCTAGCTAGATGAAACTAGAAAATCAAAGGAATCCATTGGTACCAACCATGTCATACTAGCTTGTCAGGAGGGAGGTTAAATAACGCTCCAAACTTACGCTAAATTTTGGCGAGGAAAAACTGGCATGGCCATTTTCAAAGAGGTCTCTTGACCTCTGACCTCAAGATATGTGAATGTAAATGGGTTCTATGGGTACCCACGAGTCTCCCTTTTACAGACTGGCCCACTTTATGATAATCGTATGTTGTTTGGAGCAAGCCATATTCAAGTCAGCACATGACACACAGACAGCTGTTGTTGCCTGTTGGGCGTGAGTTTGCCATGTTATGATTTGAGCATATTTGTTATGCTAAATGCAGTACCTGTGAGGGTTTCTGGACAATATTTGTCATTGTTTTGTGTTGTTAATTAATTTCCAATAATAAATATATAAATACATTTGCATGAAGCAAGCATATTTGCCCACTCCTATGTTGATAAGCGTATTAAATACTTGACAAATCTCCTTTTAAGGTACATGTTGAACACATAAAAAAATGTGCAATTAATTTGCAATTAATAGCGATTAATCATGGACAATCGTGATTAATCACAATTAAATATTTTAAGCAATTGACAGCCATATTTATAATGCTTGGCTTTATCAAATAGGATTTGGTTAATACATCTTTTTAACACAAGTCTTTGCAGGGCTGCTGTTTGGAGTTTTTGTGTCTAGAAGCAACCTGTCGAGTGTGAGCACCTACTGCTGAAACACACAGTGCTCAGGCTCAATGCTGCACCTGTGCTCCACAGTAAGGACTACAAGATAAAATGTTCCTTCACTTCTCAGCTGCAAGCTTTTCACTGCCAATTTTTCTTTTTTCTCTGAATATATTTTTCTCCCCATCTCTGTATTCTAGTGCTTCCTTGTCTTCTGTCTCCCCTCGTTGTTTTTGTCTCGCCCCCGGGTTTTCTCTTTTGTTTAACCTCCACAGGTGGCCGAACAGCTGGGCAGAGAAGCAAGCTACTCTGATCCAGCAGGCACCTGGAGAAGGCAAGGCGAACCACAACAACAGCTAGAACAAAGGAGAGACTAAAGGGTGACAACTGTTGTATAGTTGTGCAGTAAAAATACTATTCTTTGGAAAACTTTATCATATTAAAGGTTAAAATAATAATAATAAAAAAAACAAAAAAACAGAGCTTTTAGAAAGGTGCCCAATAAAAGTATGCCTTTTCCTAAAAAAAAAAAAAAAAAACTTTTATGATTGTGAATTATGACTTAAAAATGTTGATTTTAGTGTGGAAAAAAAACTGTACGTAAAACGGTAAGTGTGAAATTAATGCAAAGGAACGGGGTAGGGAGAATACGATATCTAGTGGCTGAATGTTATCAATGTTATCAATGGCACCTTTAAAAACACAATAATACTAATAATTGGACTTGATCGATGTATTTTTCTTTTCGACAAGCAAAATGTCTTTAGGCCACCCCTCCTTATCTCTCCAAACCATACAGGGACAGAGGACATACAATGACACTCTGAGCAGTGTGAACATTACTCAGTCATACATATACAGTTTATCAGTTTTCAGAATAACGGGCTGTCCGACAATTGGGTTTTCAGTCCAATGCGACATTTTTCGGACTATTGGAGTTTCGGAATAATGGGCCATTAGAACAATAGAGAGTCCCTCACCCTTCTGGTTGACCCCATGGGAGCATATTTTGGAAAAAATATGTATGGTAGTCAACGGCGAGGGACAAATATTTTTTTGATTCTGTCTGAATTACTTCACCAACACTAGCTAGCTAACTTTGCTATGTTCCACGCACAAATGTAACATTATCTTACCTGATGTGTTTTATCCAGCGACTCCTGGTCTTTTTTAATCAGCCGGGAAGCGAAAGAAGGAGCGAGACCCGTAGCCCGTGTGAGTTCATCCCAGTATGAAACACACGGGCATCATAGCTTAAGCGAGAGAGACGTCATATGTGCGACTTTTGGGTGTGTAGTCTTTCTAGTTGCGTATTTTTAGTCTGATACTTCAACAGCTTTTACAACAAACTATTATTTTCTTGACTTGCAAAATTATCTTTTAAATTGACAAACGTGTAATTCATAGCGCAATTCAAACGGGATCAATAAAAAAATTGTCTCTCGCCGTTGACTACCACCTCTCTATGGGCAGTCTCTGCAACTTCAGGCAATCTTTGGTCACAAAAATCACAACTCCACTAGGTCCTTGAAGAATCGACTATGTTTGACATATTTTGCATGCGGGTTTGAGTTAATAATGTGAAAGGGAACAATACATTTTAATTTTGATTTGATTCTTTATTGTCCGTTTAATCACTGCTGGATGATGTGCGGCATGGAGCACAAGGTACTTATGAAAAAGGACAGATTGCATTCAACTCACCGACCAAATTCAAGCTGCTGCTTGGTTAAGTGTTGTAATGTGCTTTTATCATCTTTTCTCAAAGACAACGAGAAAATGAAAAGTAATTTACTGTGATTTGATGAGATTTTATTATGAAGCGCTGAGCTTCGAAATGCGCTCTAGTGATGATGTGCATCATTGTGCATCCCTGTGTCTGTAAATCTCTATAAGTCTGTTTTTGTACGCAAATATGCATATGTCTTAATGTGTGTGTAAGGATCCTTAGGGCATAATGTGTGTGTGTGTGTATGTGTGTGTGTGTGTGTGTGTCTGTGTGTGTGTGTGTGTGTGTGTGTGTGTGTGTGTGTGTGTGTGTGTGTGTGTGTGTGTGTGTGTGTGTGTGTGAGAGAGAGAGAGAGTGTGTGTGGGCAGAGGTTAATTTAGCCCAGCAGTGGAGAGCCCTTGATAAAGAGCAGCCTGATCCCTGTTTAATTACCTTCCGTCTACATTTCATTGGCATACACTGGGTCATAGGTGTGTGTCGTGTGATGAATGTAGGATTTGGCTTCCGAGCAGGGACCGGCACACTCAACATCTGTATGAGTGAGTACTTGTTCGACATTTCGCCATGAATATTTGTGTCATATACGTACAAGCTGGTTTGACATATGAAGCTTTACAGGGTCTGTGTGTGTACTTAAGAGTCCGATGACGTGTGTGTGTGTGTGTGTGTGGGAGATGTCCATAAGAGATGGAAAGCATCCAGAAAAGGAAGTAAAGTGAGAGAGTGATGGTGAGTAATGACAGGGGCGTCCCTGCAGAGCTCACACACAGAGAGACAACTGTGATTAAACACTAAGAAAACACACAAATGTGGACTTCAACTTCCTCATTTTCTATCGATGTTGAATAAAGTCACCATGGGGGATGACACAAAGAGGATAAAACCTGCGTTTAACTCACACACAAATATAAGCATTTAATGTCTACTCTCCAAATGCACACAAACACACGCGTCGTCGCTCCTCATGACTCTGAGTTTGTCGCTGACGGCGGGACCAAAATAACGTTAATTTAATTAGGCCTAATAAAACGGCTGAGTGCAGCAATCAGCGACCCATCCCTGGGACGGGAAACGCTACCAGAATTAAATGACTGCGCGGGGATGTGTATTAAAAAGCTAATAACATAATTACACACACAACAGCTCGTCTTGTAATCGCTAAACAATACTGGCAGAATGCTAATGGTCGTCTCATGCAGCTTTAACTTTCTCCCTCTCCAAGCCTTTTTTTCCTTTCTTTTTCTATCGCTCCATTTCTTCTCTTTATAATTATTTGTGTAACACAGCTGATGATAAGAAACACATATATAGGATCTAGCGTTCGCAGTTTTGTGATTGATTATTTTCTAATCACAGTGTTGTATAAACATTTTCTATTTTTATCTCTGTTGTTACTAATAAGCAATTACTCTAAAAACTGTTACATTTTGAATTAAATTTGTAGATTTTATAGCCTGATGAGAATGTCCAAATGAAAAAAACATTACTTATCATTTAGCAGTATTGATTAGTATTAGGACTGTCAATTAGTTAGCATATTTAATTGCGATTAATCACACGATTGTCCATGATTAATTGCAATTAATCGCACATTTTTTATCTGTTCAAAATGTACCTTAAAGGGAGATTTGTATTTGTATTTAATACTCTTATCAACATGGGAGTGGACAAATATGCTGCTTTACGCAAATGTATGTATATATTTATTATTGGAAATCAATTAACAACACAAAACAATGACAAAAATTGTCCAAAAACCCTCACAGGTACTGCATTCAGCATAAAAAAATATGCTCAAATCATAACATGGCAAACTGCAGCCCAACAGGCAACGACAGCTGTCAGTGTGTCAGTGTGCTGACTTGACTATGACTTACTCAAAACTGAATGTGATTATCATAAAGTGGGCATGTCTGTAAAGAGGAGACTCGTGGGTTTGAGGTCAGAGGTCAAGGAACCCCTTTGAAAATGGCTTTTTTTGTTTGGAGCATTATGTAGTCTCACTTTGCATCAAGCTAGTATGACATGGTTGGTACCAATGGATTCCTTAGGTTTTAGTTTCAGATGATGCCATCTTCACTCTAGTTTTGAAGCTGAGCCCACTACAACCTGCGAAAGATCGATTAGTTTGATGCATTAATGGTGGCGTCAAAACAAATTTGCGTTAATGCATTATTATCGCGTTAACTTTGAGCGTCCTAATGCTTTGATTAATCGTTTTTGTCTGAAATGGTTTTCCATAAAAAAGTTCAATTACCTCGTTAAATATTCTCGTTGAAAAATCCAAAATCTATGAATAAGCCAATTCTATTAATTTTAACAACTTGATACAAGACGTCTCGTACTTCTTTTTGTGGTGAAATGCATATGTTACAGCTGTTTTACTGTAATAATTATGGACTATTGCTAGCTGGATTAAGACCTCTTAAACCTTTTCATTGGTTGTTTAATGCTAGAGTCATGTTTCATCTGTTAATGAAAGTGTATTGACTTCACATAGGCTCTATAATTCTATGGGAGACGTTCAGGGTTTTGACATTGGCAGAGACATTTTTTATGTATTTCTTAGCCATGTGAATGGAGATGTTCTCTAACATTTATTGAAAAGCCTGCATGTATTAAAATGAAAGGTTTTTCTGATATCACTCTTCTTGTCTCTTTCTTCCTGTCGCTCTCCCCATCACCTTCTCACTCTTTTTTTTCCTCCGGCTGCCTCCCTTTCTCTGTCCTTGAGCTGAAAATGGAGAGGTAGGCAGCAGTGAAGAGAGACAGATATTGGTTTGACACTCTGTCACATCTTTTTGTTAGGACTAACCTCATTCAGCTGTGTGTGTGTGTGTGTGTGTTGATGAAAAACTCAGTGAGCTGACTCAAGGCTGGAGCTGCTTACGAAAGCGGTGAACTATCTGGCATATTTGAATGAAAATAAATGAACATGTGAACAACAGAGAGGGGAAAAAACATCGAAACAGAATTGATGTGGTGGGTTTACAGTTGCTAGGCGATTTCAGTGATCTTGATCGTTGGATGTAGCTTTTACTACGAGGGACCAACGCCATTTGCACTGCTTTTACAGTTATATTATCATTACTACAGTATATACTTGTGTGTACTGAGTGATATTTTCTATGATTATATGAGTACATAGATTTGTTATCATAACTAATAAGACACCTTTTCAATTAAAAATTGTACACAAAAACCCTGGCTAACTTGTTTCTAACACAATTTTCCAACTTGTTCTCATACTAACTCCCTTGCTTGGCCTCACCATTACTTTTACAAAACCATTATAGTCACCCTTGGCGTTACTTTAAGATTAGGCAACAAAACCACTATAGTTACCCTTAAGTGGTGGACACACTACCCGCGTCAAGAGTGCGTGGCGGCTGCGTGGCGTGTTGTTTTTTATTTCGGCGTCCTTGTTAACAGATTAGAGTGGACACACTGCCTGCATGAGATGCGTGTCTTATGCGCGTCTATTATATAGAATAGAGGGCTGGCCTATTTTTCACGCGAGCCGCTTGCGTCTCAGCTGCATGTCACAGCAGCAACAGACAGGGAAGGTGATCTATTGACTGTATATTATCATCATACTAGCAAGATTAGTACAGTTTACATGTCTAGACATCAGTAGAATATGTCACAGACAGTGAAAGTGATCTAGTGACTGTATATCAACATCATACCAGCAAGACTCTACTACAGTTTTGAGGTCTATCTGTAGAATATGTTACGGAGATGAAAAAAAGTAAAGACTTATTTTTAAATCAACACTGCTTTCAAAATAAAAGCCCTCAGGCGTTTTTTCTATAGACAGAATCCCTTCATTTATTAACACAAGGCTTTTATTCTGAAATAAGAGCAGTCAGTGCTGTGGAACACGCAGTGACTTGGAGAGCTGCATGAATTGATAAAGTATGGGGTTAAAATAAACACTTTCTGCTTTCATTTTGAAATAAAAGCCCTAAAGCGTTTTTTCTTTGCACAGAATTCCTTCATTTGTTAACACGAGGCTTTTATTCTGAAATATGTGCCGGACAGTGTTCTAGAACACAGAGTGACTTGGAAAGCTCAATGAATGAATGCAGTACGGAGTTTTATTTGTGGATTATTACTATTATTTACTAATTACCACACGTTTCTGAACCTTTCTCTGTCTAAAACAAAACCACTATAGTTACCCTTAGCGTTACTTTAGAATTGGGCAACAAAACCGGGACACGAACAGTGGTCTTCTGGATGAAAGCCTCGTTTGTTGGACCCGCCCGCCCAGTGTGTCTCTTCGCTCTTTAAACTACGTCACCACAACCCCGTTGCACTTTCTCAGAGCGTTTACTGTTGCCGCAGATGGGTTTACATTATAGATAATGGAACGCTCGGTGCATTTCATACCGGCGCTATAGGGTGCCATGTGCGGCAGTACAGAATCCCAACAGCCTCGCCATTTAAAAGCCCTTGGAATGAGAACAGGCTGAATTATCTGTATTAGTATATGTAAGCTTGAATGTAGGCCATGTTTTTAATGTTGCATGCCAGACCGTAAAGTGCTTCTCAGATTGAATGCTTTTTCAAAGGCATGATTTCATAGGCAGAGCACCATGTCCCTGGAACTCTAGTCCAGTGGTTGCCAACCTTTTTTTCCTGACGTATCCCCACAGCCGTATGAGATGAGCTCAAGTACCCCTTCATCAACACCTCCTGTGTTGTTCAGTTGAGTTGAATTGATTTTAAACTGGGTGTTGTTTAACACTAGAATTGGAATTGTAACTTTTTTGGATGAATGGATGGATGGATGGATGGATGGATAGATATTTTAATAATCCCAGTGGGAAATTTCACTATTTCACTGTTACATCAGTTCAGCAAAAACGACAAATGATCCGTGAATTGTCGACATTTAGACCCTTTTTTTCAGTAGTTTTGTCCAGATTTGCATTCACACTGCTACCACTTGTAGTGGCACTAATTTATCCATTCATTTTTGCTTTCTATTTCAACTTATTTATTCTCTTAGTTTTCACACATTCTACAGTACAGTGTTAAGGTTTAAAGGGGAACTCCCCCCAATTTCACACATCAAAATCTGTTTTACAGTGTTGAGGAGTACTTCTGCATATGTGCACTGCTTGAAGTGGGAAAAAAATAAGTGCCTTACTCTCTTATTCACATGTTGGTGTGTGTATCAGCCGGTATCGGCAATCTCTTGCGACTTATTTATTCATTATTTCTTTAAGCTATGTTATACTGTGTCAGTCATAATCAGCTGTGATTTTATTGCTATATTTGGGCTACGCATCTTCTATTGTAGGCCTATAATACTCCAATAATATTCCAACTGGCACATTATAGGGTTAAGGTGGTGTGTTTAGTGTTAATAGTTAAAGTGCTTTCCTGTGTTATTTGTAGCCTATAGTAGGGGAGCATTCAGCTTTTAGGAGCAATGTCCCAGTCAGATTGCTCCTACATATTATACAGAAACACATTCTGAATTTCAACACTGAATAAAAGGTATTACGAGATTTGGGGTTTCGGGGTCCTCCCTCAAGAAAATTTGAAAAGGTTTTGGACTTAAAACTATGCAATTTTACATCATTTTGAAACATTATTATTACTAGTTAAATCAATATTTTATTATTTACACATATCACAGCCTTCGTCTGAACATTTAATTCTTCTGGAAATGTTTGACCTAAAAGAGCAGATTTAGAATGCATGGAATAAAAAATACAATACATCTGTTTGTTTGTTTTTTATTCTGATTTTAATCTTTTTTTCAACTGTCCATGAGTCCAACAATGCTACGGAACTATAATATTAAGTGAGTGCAGTACTCAGACCCAGGCTGGTGTGAGGCTTATCTGGTGAGTGCCACTTATGCAGCTGTCAGTTTCTGCTTGCCAAAGATTAGGCCGTAGGAACAGGCGATCTAGACAGGTACCACGTACAAATACAAACCAGGCCGCACAAAAAACAGAACCGACGTAATCTGCATGACATGACACACGCTGGTAAATCTGATGAAGTACTGGAGGGGATCTGACTGTGGTTTTCACCAGTGGTGTAATGTAACAAAGTAATAGTACATTGTTACAGTACTTAAGTATTTTTTAAATAAAAAAATAAATAATAAAATGTGTCCAATACATTTCCTCTAAGCATCTTAGTTACTCGTTACCATTACAAGCAAGGAGGTTTGGTGAATCAGTCGTCCTAGCTTTCAAGTTAGATCATTCACGTGATGGGCAAGTGCTCTCACAGCCGTAGTTAAGTTTCAATATCCGCTCAAGTCCAGGCAGGTTGCATGTCAGATCATGATACATGCTACTTGCGACTACGAGGGAAGGAAAAACTGGATTTTGATCTTTGAAATCCTTTAAGTTGTGAAGACTTTGCTTTTCCCAAGTGTAATACAACCTCCATTTTTAAGGTAGCGTACATGTTAAGAGGAATAAACTTCATAAATCTCAAAGAATTCTGACTTGCTTGCTATTTTAATAGCATCATTTAATTTTAATTTTACTTTCAATAATTAAGTACATTTAATATCAGATAATTACTTTTGATATTTAACTACAGTAAAAATCAGGCACTTTTAGACTTTAACTTCTACTAAAGTCATTTTCTGCTTAGATATCTGTACTTTTACTCAAGTGTGGCTTTCACCTACTTCATTCACCACTGGATTTTCATTTCACAGTGATTCTCTCTCTTGAGGATTTAGGCCACAAATTTCGTTAAAACCTGACACGCACTCCCTAGCATAACTATGTTAACAATTTGAAATAATCAAATTACAAACAATGTCCTACATTAAGTTTCTCACATAAACACAAAAAAGGGATGTTTTTGTTTGAAACTTCACATTAAGAAACATGAAACCTTGCTAAAAGTTTTACCATACATGTTTAGATAATCTGGCTAAACTGGCTTGTTTTGATCATCGACACACCCGTTGCTTCAACAAGGTCCTGTTGAATTTTCGTGTTTCCAATTGTCAGCGATTACTTAGAGTACAGTCTTATCAGCCCCTAATATCTTTCACACATTATCACACTCAAACTCTCGATCCATCTGTTTCTGAACCTGTCTCACCGCCCTCCCTCTCTCAGTGTCATCATGTAGTGCTGTTTGTTCTGTTTTCACACTGTTTTACTCCAGAAGACAGATGAGACATTAGTGCTCTCCCAGGCCACGACACACACACACACGCACGCACGCACGCACGCACACAAACACACACAGAGAGAGTCTATGATGTGGCTGTGGTCTCTTATTACAGCTCTGATCTGATAGAGGAGGTCTCCCTCTGTCTAATGAAACAAACCTCCTCCTCAGCTGATCCCAGGACGCTGGAAGAGGCTGTTTGCCTGATAAAGTCGGATCACGCTGAATGTGTTGAATGTTTTTCTCTCCAGCTGAAGTTCACTCTTTTCACAGGAGACGATGTGTTACTGCAGCTACTTCACTGAGGTGAAGGTGTTGGATTTCTTCTGCTTCTGCATTGACTACACAAGTCAAAACTACATTTGTGTCTATTTCTTTTTACACCTCTCTGTATTAATTAACTACGTAATTAAAATCAATACCAGGATGTAATAAGTGATCGTGCTGTATGAGTGGGACCGCTGTAACGCCTGATGACTGCTTAGCCTGAGGTTGCTGTGTTTGCGGCTAGCTTCCTGCCTGTGACATACAAACCGAGTACGGAAAGTCTCAGGACCAATTAACAGTCATGTTTCACCTGGAAATACTGTGTTGATTTATTACAATATACTGTACATATAGACCTATCTATGTTTCTGTTCTTTATCATTTCAAACAAGCTATATGGCATAGGGCCAAATGAGAAGTTGTGCTAATGTGGAAAAGAACCCGTGAATGTCCTGAAGATTTGCATCTTGGGAACAAAGAAGAGACACTCATTAACGTGCCACTTTTCTGAGGTTAACAAAGCCCTAGAAGTGACTAAAACGTTATGGAACTATCTGAGATTAGGTAGATAAAGGAGTTATTGTGTTAAAAAGGGCCAGTCCACCCATTTTCTACATCAGAAGTAGTTTGCCATCGTCAGTCCTCCTCAGCCTGTGAAAACTAATGTATAATGTCTTATCAGAATCAGATCACAATCAGGTTTACCTGCCAAGTACGTACTACATACCAGCAATTTGACTCCAGTTTTATGCAGCTCTCTCAATGTACCGTAAATTCCGGACTATAAGCCGCTACTTTTTTCACACGCTTTGAACTCTGCGGCTTATACAATGATGCGGCTAATCTATAGAGTTTTACGGGCTAACGGCCCGGCTAAAAAGCGCTGCTCGTTTTGGACAGCACAAATTCACCTCGAGACGAAAGTGACACTGAGAGCGACAACGACAGAGAGACTGAGAAAGTGTGTGATGAAGTCATTCTGAGGCTGTTCAACTCCGACACTGAAGAAGACGACTTCAATGGTTTCAGTGCGCAGGAGGAAGATGAACATAGCGATCAGTGACTTTTCTGGTAGGCTAACGGTCTACGGCTAGTAGGCTGGTTATTTTTCAAACCAGCAGTGTTATTGCTATGTTACGTTACTGTCATTTTACTGCCTTGTTACTGCTGTGTAACTGCGGTGTTACAGGCATTGTTCAGAAAACAAGCATTTCGTTAAGTAAAAAAAAAAAAAAAAAACTTTATTTGTACCATCTTTCTGTGTAAATATCTCATGTTACAACGTGGACACCTGCGGCTTATAGACAAGTGCGGCTTATATATGTACAATTTTTTTTCTTTTTAAATTTAGTTGGTGCGGCTTATATTCAGGTGCGCTTAATAGTCCGGAATTTACGGTAATACATATTGCCGTCCTGGTTCAGACTACGGAGCCTCAGTCTTGTTGTTTCTTAAATATAGGCACAACTCAACCCATTTTGCACAATGTCATTGGTTGATGCCTTTATTCACGGTGTGAAAACTCGAAAAATTACGCTGAAATCGCTTGTCGACTTCATAGTATTCACGTTATGTGTGAAAGTACTCATGACAAAAACAACAATTCAAAAAAATATATTTATATTGATGCAGATCCCAGGATAAACTTTTACCCTTCCACTCAAAGTTGTGGCATGTGACGTGCTGTAGTGTAGGATGAACTGACCTACATTCATTCCCATGTTAACCTCACACTAATCTCTGGCTCAAGTGGTTTGTTTGTAGGTCATGTGGATCACAGATGAGAGAACATTCCTGCTGTCCATCGTTAGGTTAAATGTGTTTGAAGGGCGCCGATGTAGGGTGGACTGGGTGAGTGTATTTCTTCCGTACAGCACAAATATAATGGACAGATTAAGGTCATGGTTTCATAACTTTGCTCTTTTTTGTTTTCCTCCAGTGTCCCTGCATTAGTTCCTCACCCTATTGCTCTGATCAAACTTTTTCAGTAGTTGGATTTAGAATTGGTGCTTGCCCAGTATTGGCCCCCAGACTATAATAATCCATTTAACCGAGCAGAGGTCAGTTTCTCTTTTGTCCCGCCACACTTTCTGTGCGAAAGCAGAAGTATGTCTGAACAGTTTACTCATTTTTGACTCATATTGGATGACAGAAAGCTTAACGTACCATGTAATGTATCATCAAACTCACTGGGTATTCCATACTTTACACACTTTTATAACTTCTCTGCAGCCACCTTTTTTCTGTCAATAAAATACATATATATGGGGTATGGATACTTGCTGCTACAAATTACATACAAATTATGCTGTATGTTGACTTTCTTTGATCCAGATCAGACATTCTCAATCAATTTCATTTCAGTAAACAAACATTTTGACTATTTCATGGGACGTTTAACAGCTGATATGGATTTGAGACTCGCTGCTGCTGTGGACCAGTAATTACATGCTGGCACATAGGAGTTCATTCCCAATATTCTGTGCTTCTGTGCATAATCTGATCCAAAACTTGAAAGTGGATCAGAGCAAAGTTGATCTCTTTCTAAGACTCTGTGTAAGTGGCTCAGATGTGCTTATCACTGCAAGTAAGTTCATTTGTATATAACTGCGGCACTTTCCCATGGTGCTTATGAATCCTGTGCAGCACTTTTTCTCCGTAGTACAGACCAAACACCCTAACCTTCCATCATAATCTCATACAACGGTTGGTATATCTTACGAAAAGTTACAACTCATTTAATTCATGCGTTTTCCAACGAATGTCCAGCAACACGTGTCGATTTCAGCTCGTTACATAGTTACACTCTTCAAAATAAACTTCCGTCTTCACAGGGAATAACTTGGTTAGGTTTAGGCAACAAAAATTCTTAGTTAGGTTTAGGAAAAGATCGTGGCGTGGGTTAAAATAACTCCAAATATTTTTTTAAATAATACATCCACAGAGCCAAATGAAAGTATGGCTTTTACTGAAAACAATATTATGATTGTGAATTAATCATTTTAAACATTTTGGCGGGTCCAAAATTAATGTTTTGTTTATCTCTGTGGAAGATATCTGACATTTGGTTCCCGCTTCAAGGCTTGTGAGCCAATAGTAAAACGACATTGGTATCACGTGGTAACTCTGGGTTGGGTGGAAAAAAACGGATAAATGGCTGAAATTGACGGTAAGTGCCTGGCAATGACTTGCTGTGAAGTAAATGCAATGGAACGGGGGAGGGAGAATGCAAAATCTAGTGGCTGAATGTTATCAATGTTATCAATGGCACCTTTAAGTACACAGGTTACGTGAAAAATTAATCAACAGTGCATTATTTTTCATAGGTATCGCTACGAACGGTATATGAGAACAGCCGGAACCTTTACAAGCATGTACACACACACACGTACATATGCAGCATAAATGCGACACAGATGAATACTGATGATTCGGTAGCTCTACACTCATCTGTATTCTGTTGGTTTTACTTGAAGATGGAGGATTAGTTTTAAAACAAACACCTGTTGTAAATATTTCACATTTAAAAGCATGTCCTGAAGACTTCTTCAGTTAATTGACTCTGTTTATGTGCATAGCGAATGTCACTATGAAAGGGGGGAAACATTCTGGTTTAATTTGGCATAGAATGCATGGGGAGTTTTATGCCTCCATTTAAATTATTTTACTGGTTGTGAAGAGAAACACAACAGACGTTAAAAAGATGACGCCATGCCTTCTGGATTTAACTCAAACAACCTCAAAGTTTCAAAGCCCTAAACACACTGAAATGCATCCCATTTATATACCTATAAAGCTAGTCAATGAAAACAGCTGCTGAACTGGCAGAAAGTATTTTTAATGGATCTTGGATTCACGTGCACCGTAAAGGGTTTGTGTGTAAGTCTGAGCAGTGGTGAAAGTGCAATTTCTCATCAACTTTACAGC
>CAKAKQ010039308.1:6899-22403 GCA_916700675.1 Helicolenus avius
AGTATAATTTCAAAAGTTAAAAGTGCCCACAAACAATCTTTAGTCATCTTAAGTTTATCTGTGAACATTACAATAGTGAAATGTGTGTTTATCACGGGTTGTTTGGTGATTGAGAGATCAAACTTGCACGCGTCCTTCCATTCTAAGAAATTCACTCTGCAATATATAGTCCATTTTTCAACTCATTACAATCCTGTTGTATTTACAATAAATAGATTTCATTGTTCCTTAATTTACCCTGCACTCATCTTCAGTGATTTATACTCGTGAGACTGCGATACTTTGTTGTTTGATTAATTAAAACAAAAGCTCACAAAGTAAACGTGTCTGCCGTTTGTTTAACTTGCTGCTTTTGTCTTTACATTCATTTATTTCTGTCTTAAATCCACACAGAACCGGAGTATACTTTCAGCATCATTGGCTACAGACAAACACACCACATTTCTGACAGTTGACATTATTCAAATTGACAAATCTGATGCCACCTTCCCAGCACAGTGCTCTGCGCCTTATTGTTCTGATTTAAAAAAGAGAATAACACGATCCAGTTCAAAGCGGAATATCATAAACCTGAGAAATTAACCCACTCATTGGAAAATGCAATCAACTCTCACCTAGATTTCATCATCTGAGCGAGGGGGGGCGGGAAAACGAATGTGAGGATTCTGAACAAACCCTTGCACAGCACAACGCAGCAAACACCGTCAGTGTGCACTTCAAATAAAGAGCAGCAAGAGCTCAAATATGTGTACACCAATTCACGGTGGAGACGTGCACGAAGCTTTGCTCAGTTGAAGGTAGTCTTAAGGTTAGAAGGTATATTGTTTTTTTTGCCACATCACACTGGGGCCACTGGCGTTGGACACAGATCTGTATCTCTATTCTATTCATAAACCAGCAGCGTTTGTCTAGTCACAAATACAGAATGATTCATTCACTTCCTTTGAAGCGCATGTGCAAGTGTGTGTGTGAGTGCTGTTGGCACATCTGTTATCCTGTCAACATCTGTCAACCGGGTTATACTTCTTACGCACACACAAACATGAACCTGAACGCCATCGCGCACAATAATAACAAGTTGCACATCTGCACTCTGATCATGTACCCACCAGGCAGGCGTACAATCAAAATTTAACGAGACTGATCCATCACACAACCACTGATGCACACACGCACACACACACACACACACCTAGTACACAGATAATCTAGCTCCATAACTCACCAACTGACTTGTCTTTGAGCCGACAAACCTTGCGTGGTGTACATTCATGTGCATTCACATTTCATATGCTTTCTTGTTTCTTTTTTGATGCTACTGTAAAAGGGGAGAGGAAAAGACAAAGATATGTATAGAAATTTAAAAAATAAATCTGTACTCTGTAGCAAAATCCTACAACGTTTTTGGTAGTTTATCAACAGATAGTATGGTGCCCTACTTTCTACTTTAAATATCTATATATTTAACAGTCTCTGCCACCCTCCAGATAATGGGTTGTCTGTCACAGGTGGAGGAGGATTGCCACACCCAGTATGGCGCTGCGGGCTGGCAAACAGGGGAGACACAATCTACACATACAGTATGTCAACACAACTGCTGTAGCACTGTGTTGCACTTTACCAGTTTATCACTTTTAAACTACAGGCCTTGGTGTCATTCTCAAGACAATGTGTTGGCCTTCGTCATTCACAATTGAATTTTTTTAATCCAACTTAGAAACGTAACCAAAACTGGCAACACAATTACCCATAAGAGAGAAAGATGGATTAGCAAGAAGTGACAAACAAATGTGTGAAAGAGCAACCCGTTCTTACTGCCAACTCTTCAAATACCGCCGTTTGTGAAGCGCCCCTCGGCATCGGAAACTGACGTACGAGGCACCCTTTGGCAACAGTATGTGACCGGGCTTTCAGCTAACTCCAATGTAAACCCACCGGCGGTGTTATTCAACGGTCAGAGCAAGCGACATATTAATAGCGTGAGAGTCCATTAAGGCAGGCAGGAAGGTTGGCGGATGGGTCAAACAACTGTTTGTGTGCTGTGAAACTTGAAGTAATGTTGACTTACAATATTTTGTCACCTCAATATTTAGCCTCGTGACTCGTCGGTATTGTCAGTCCCGTGAATCCCGTGAGTCACTAGTCAGTGAAGGTAACATTTACCACAACCGTTTCCTAACCATAACTACTGAGTTTATTTTGAAAGGACACTATGCATGTAACGAGCTTATATTGACACGCCGTCCCCAGTCTCTTCAGAAGAAACGCAAGAGGGGTACCTTGTGCGTCAGTCTCTGATGCCCAGAGGCACTGACCAAGCGGAGGTATTTGACGAGTTGGGAGTAAGATTGTGTTGGAAAAGGAGACAATGACTCAAGGATGCATGGACAGAGGAGACACAACCAGGACATCTCACCTCTTTCCAATTCTCCGTCCATTGGTATGCAAAATGTTAACGGTTTTGCTTAAAAAGCTTGAGGTGTTGTTGTTTAGTGACAAGACTCATGCTGTACTACATAGGTGTGAAAATATAGATGAATGGGGTTCAGGCAATCATGTCTCAAAGAGTCCCCAGTTAGTTTTGGGTGCAATCACGCCTGTATTTAAACCTGTCCACCACATCAGACTCACATAAACATACATGCCACATTTGCTGTCAAGAAGTGAACTACAATTTCTCACTTCTCTAGTATGTATAAACTCTTATACACACACAGCAGCGCCTGAGAAAAAACAATGAAAGGCATGATGTGTATTTATGAATTCCTCACTGGCATGGTGTGAAAAAGTGGGCTCGATAATCTGTAAACATGCTAACCAGTAGCTTGGCAGATGCAAACTTCTTGTTTTTCCAATTGTGAATAGCTATGCTTACTAGCCTAATCTTAATCACTGAACTCTACAATGAAGATGTTATAGATTTGTCACAGATGTCTTTTAGATTTATATTCTTTAATCTAATGCTTTCTATAACCTTTTACTTTGCTTCCCTTCAAAGGAACATGAAACCAAAGTCTTTGTCTTAACGAATAGTCGTATACCATAACTATAATAAAAAAAGAATATTAAGCATTAAGGCATACAGTATAAGTTCATTGCAGGTGTGGCAGCGCTTGCAAAAACCTAAGGGCCCTGTGTCCCTCAGGTAAAGGTTCTTTAGAGCTGGGGTAGGCAGTATATCTTTGACGTCATTGGGCAAAAATTCCATAATAACCTTTCAACATATTGTACTTCAAGTGCTCTGAGAGAAAACTAAACTTCTGCACCTCTTCTTGGCTCTATTTTTCAGGCGTTAGATAATCTAGCCCGTGCTGTGAGACTTTGGCCAATCACAGGTCATTTGAGAGGGATAGCATTCCTATTGGCTGTTCTAGAAATACAGATGGCATGCGCATCCTTTCAGATGGGAAAGCCTGATTCAACAGCGCTATATCCTGCAGGAAAAGTTGCTCTTCCAGCCTTGGCAACAACTGCCTGCACTGCAAAGCAACCCAAAAAAGGAAGCAGAGTTATCAAAAATGGTTTCGGACAATATCACGTTTTAGAAATGGAGAGAAAATGTTGCTAATAGTTTAGTTTTGCTGCGGCTAGCTCACCGCTACGGCTACAACAGTAGCTCAGAGAAAGCTTTTTCTCTCCATCTCTCTAATAGTTTAGCCTTCTGACGGCTACGGTTGGCAGAAGGCTAAACTATTAGCAACACTGTAGTACACTTTTCGGAACTCTTGGACTTGGTTTGGACTCGGCTTGATTACAGATTACTGGTCACGTTGTTGATTTGAGATCAGTTGTTCAGAACGTTGTCTGATTCTAACAAACAGTGTTTCTCTGATGTGCATTCAACAGCAGCACAGTGCCGCTGAAAGAAAATATACCCAAACGCAATTTGGGTCCGCCATGACAAAAAAAGGAACTTGATAATAATGCAGCGGAGTGACAATATAGCCGTTTCATACATCAGACGCATCGATAAAATAAGCTTATACAGAATTATTGTGTTTCATCTAAAGCCCCCTTAAATGATATGACAATCATTGCTTCAGTGCAAGTACAACAACACAAAGGTCTCAGTCAACAGTAACCAACATACATCCACTAACAAAGCAGCACAAATATAAACTGTTTGACCTATTGGCTAAGTTTTACCTACAACGTGACATTGTCCATCTGCTGCAGTAGCTAAGCATCTGCAATGCAGTGTGATTGGTGCTGAGACAGACCTGCAGCCTTAACCTTCTCATTGGGCTTTGAAAAGGAAAAATTCAAACCTTTTCACAGTTGTATTTCATTCATTACACTGCTTTTGATCGTCACTTTATTATAAGACATTTACGGGTATTAAGAGCCCTTCAGCTAATCAGAAATTAAATTATTCAATAAAAATGTGTTTTAATTATCGAGCATCACTATTTCTTAGAAGCCTTTCTAGAGACACACATGCTCACACAAGATATGCTGTACGTGCCACATTACTTCACCTGTGACAGGTAGCAATGGAGTTCAGATATGTTACGAAAAACACAGATAAGATGAAATCATTGAAACTATAACAGATCTAATATACTGTGTTTCTGCAGAATAAAAACAGATGATTTCATGTCATTTCTGACATGCTCATTTCTCTTGATTTGAGGATTGGCTTGTGGAAAATTAGTATATTCTTTTACCCTGAAAAATGTATATTGATGAATGTTTCTGACCAAGCATTTTCGCCTATTCACTTTTAAGAGAAGAAGAATTATACATGAAGATGTTTTCTGGTTCTTCTTTTCTCTGAACCATCTCTCAGCTGTAAGAAAGGACATCAGGAAATCTATAAGGGAGGACACATAATAAATTCGCAAATCAGTTTTGATAGAGAATAACAACTTCAATTTTTTATTTTTTTTGCTGTAGCACATAATGTGCCTTTTGTAACTCCTCGGAATCTTATCTGCATTGAAAATTAAAGTTTGAAACCAACTTGACAGAGCTAGGTCAACTCATGTCAACATTAACTACAGAATTTGTTTAAGAAAAGTTTTTTAAATGTTGCAGTGAAGAAGATGAAAGGAGGATGATTTCAACCTCATCAAGGCCAGTCTTTCACATAGGGGGTGAAAGATAGACACAAAGATCAAAAACATCGTGTGAGATGGAAAGATAAACTTCTCTTGGGGCTAATGAAAGACATTCCCTTGGGCTGCTGATGGTTAAAATAAGGTATTTATTATACAAGGAAAACCTTGATAGTTGTGAATGGCTTAAGATGCTGCAATATTCGTAAACATCAAGATTTCAACGTTTTCTAGTGACAGAATGAGAGCAGTGATGAAAAGGACTTGCACATTGGACCTCAATTAAGCAACTGAAATCTCCATCAGGCCTTTCAGATGGTAGAGCTCTAAAGAGAGGACTACAAGGTAACGTGACAAGACAAGGCCTCGTTGACTTTCAATGCTTTCTGTTAGCTTGTATAGGTTATGTAGAGTCCATACGTTTTTGAAGTAGTGTCTTAAATAATGCCGACTGTTCTCATACACTGTTCCTAGCTATGTCAACGAAAAGTAATGCACTGTAATTCATATATATCCCACAAACCAATGCGTATTTAACCCATGTAATCATGAACCAGGAAGTATAAAGAGCGACAAAGTCAGCCTATGGAAGAAGTCAGGGTGAACGGGTGGGTCAAAAACACTACAATCAAAAAGATATTTATCAATTCTATCATGGGGTAATTCCTTGTAGCGTCGGCCGATTTGACCACGGAGATACAAATAGCGTTCGGCTGGACCGCACGTTACCACAATACATTAACATTACCTGTCCATGACAGAGTTAGCATGCAGCTTTAGTCTTGACGTCTAGCTCTGCTTTTCCTTTCAATTTCAAAATCATAAAAAAAAAACAAATTGCGATACACGTGTGAATCGATTTATTTTCCTACCCCTAGTAATTCCAACAAACCTGTAGTTGTTTATGAATGACCATAATGACCTTTTACCTTCTTGTACCATTACCAATCTATCAGAGAGATCAGATCAGGCTGAGATGTGCGCTACGACCAAAAGGGGAAGGCTGTAGAGAGTAAGGAGTATCCCCTTATTAAAACCTAACATGAAAAATAGAAATCCATTGCGTTGTCAAGGTGGTCGTGCATGTACTGCATTCGCATCCACCCTGGAGAGTTCTTTGCGTGTCATTCATCACCCTGTACCGCTCCTGTCTGTTTTTTTTCTCATGATAATGATTTCAATACTTCGACTCAGGGTTTATGCCAGACTAGTACCCATCTGAAATCAGTGTTCTCTTTTTCCCCAAAATTAAAATCTATACAACACACAGCATGGGACTCTTTTCATGTAATGATGCCAGGGATTGCTGTGGTGCTAAAAGCTGACTCGGCAGACCGACGTGACTTTATGAATGAACTCAGAATGACATTAATGAAAATACTCTAAACTGTGCATGTGAATCGGTCACGTCTGGCCGATGCCTGTGTAATAAGGTCAGCATCAGTCCGATACCGTGCATCCCTAAAAAAATGAATAGACATCATATGTGCTGTACATGTTCACCCAATTAAAATTGGCCCAATGGAATTTAAAATGGCCTTGGATGAAGGCTGTCCTCACCCCCTGTATCTACTAGTCATCAGCATCTAGCTGCATTTTTGTGGTCGTGTGGTTATTAAATCCAGACATGTACCAGTCACACTGAAGCATGTTGCAAAGGGCAAGCAACAACATGCTCTGTCTGCATGAACTCAACCACAATGACTGTCATTCCTTATCTAGTTAGGACTCCAAAATATGATCCTAA
The DNA here is from genome assembly GCA_916700675.1 of Helicolenus avius. Taxonomy (NCBI): domain Eukaryota; kingdom Metazoa; phylum Chordata; class Actinopteri; order Perciformes; family Sebastidae; genus Helicolenus; species Helicolenus avius. Next base: position 13,704 of record CAKAKQ010039308.1, read on the forward strand.
TGTCCCTCCAATAAGCATACTACTTTGCTAGACGACGAGGTTGTATAAATCACTCACCCTCTCAGCTGAAGGGTAAGCAGCAATGCAACCATGATGGACAACAGCTTAGCTTAGTCAAAGAGCACACAACCAGGTACTTTGTAGTTCTAAGGAGTTCTTGAGAGGATTGTTGAAAACCGACCCTCTCTCCACTCCCAGCACGATAAGAGGATAAGCTGACTTCTACACATTAACAGATGTCGTGTGAACGTTGTCTTTCTCAGTAAATTGCTGCAAATAGGGCAGGAAAAGAACGGTACCATTGGCTCGTGGCACTTCTAACTCGAGATGGGACCAATCCAATCCAATATCGATATCGGGTTCCGATCCCTTCCGGCTTTCAACCGGACAAACACGGCCGGCCTGTTTTATCACAGTGACGGTCTTTCGGCTATTTAAACGGACAATGAGAGTCACTCGCGGTACTCTCAATAAACCATTTAGCTTGTCGAATATGTGCCGCTATTCCAGCTGATTTCTAACTCTGAATGGTAACCATAGCAACCTCTCACCACTTCCTCACTATTCAACGTCAGACACAAACAGACCTATGTCCTCGCCTTTTATTACTTGATCAAAAGGATTTTGGGTGAATAAAAATGTCTGGTCACACCACAGACTATTTAGTAACAAAGCTGATTTAAGAAAGCAGTCGGGAACATTGACAGGGCTTTATTGAAAGTGGAAATACTTATTTCTCTACACGGTTCTGGCAATTTTATTTCAAATATTCACTTTGAAAACCTTCTAAAGGTGTTTGTTTAGAAATTCTCTCATGACTTTTGAACTCATGTATGTACATCTACTAGTAGTTGATAATGGCTGCACTCCTACACCTGTTTGAAAATGAAGCCTACTTAACTTACAGGTCAGATCATTTACTTTGGAATAAATCTGAATTCATGCAAAATTGCAATGCAATGTAAAATGTATGCAGAAAGAGCTCCAATATCGGAATTATATCGGTATCGGCAAATATCCAAATTCAGGTGAAGAAAGGCAACCGTTTCACAAGGAATAGTAAGCCTGTCCGTTGCTCACAGAGTAGGACAATCTTGCAACAGGAGAGACTTCAGAGACCTGGTCCAAAACACACTGGAGCGCATGGATTACAGGCAATCAACTTTATCAGGAGACTAACGTTTCAACACCAACTGCGTCTCCATCAGAATCAAAACAATCTATAGGCTAATAGATAGATTGCTACGTAGAGAAGCTTTCTGGATCAGTGAAATTAACACAGTTGAACCATCAGGACTTAATGAAGAACTAAGCCTGACTTGTTTTTTTTATAGCCTAAACCAAGCTTTACTCGTTTTTAAGCCATATGCTCGGCACAGACTATCTACTATTGTTATTTATTCAATAACAGATGATATCATTGATGATAGGGATGTTTTATATCCCCTTATTGATGTCTGTTTTATCTATTGCTTATCTTTATGTAACCCACTCTCCCACTGCTTCTCATCAGGGCCACTCCCTAATGAGAAGCAGTGGGAGAGTAGGATATATAGAGATTATTTAAGATGTTTAAGATGTTTATGATATTTGAATGTTGGATGTATTTAGCGTTATCGCTGTGATACATGTTATTTCTTCTTCTCATTATTATTATTCTTAAACGTTATTCTTCTAATAAAGTCGATTGCCTTAAATCCGTGCGCTCCAGTGTGTTTTAATTCAGGTGTCGGATTGGAACTGAAAAAAAAGTGGATCAGTGCATCTGTGCTTGTAACAGGTGTAGCACTGACTTTGTGGGCAGATGGGTGGAGTACTCCCTCCTGCACCACAGCAGGAGATCATCTCAAATGCACCGGCCTGTCCCTCAAGGGGCTTGTCCAGGCTGGATGTTGCATCATGACCACAGAGTGGGCAAGCTGTGCTAATGATCATCTGGATTCAGGTTCTGTATTAATACACAGCCCCTTAGCCACTGGGGAATAAATAGTTAGCAGGTGATGCTTGTGACATCTCATCTGCAATTTCAGCCCGGCAAATCTTTTTACTTTTATGCATGCAACCATGGCAACTAATGGTGCACTCTAGGGGACCATGGTCTCTGGACTATGACTTGATATGGAGATAACCCAGATAAAGGTTGGACTCCATGTAACCCATGTATAATTTCAAAATGGACAGTAACATATTTTATAAGTGTTATTCATTTACAGAAAGTGGTAAAAGTTCAGCTTGCTAGAATATAGTCATTTCACAGAGGTTGTATCATACATTAGCTCTCCAGTGAATGTAACCATGGGGGATGACATGAACCAAAAACATGTCACCGAATATTCATAATGTAATGTATCAAAGCTTCATTATACTTTACCCAAGGACAGACAGTCCAATGTGATTCATTACACAAATGACAGCATGTTCACGCACACACAGTAAGTGAAGGAACAAAGCCTGTTTAGAGATGATGATAATGACTTAGCCAATTCATTATGACACTCATAAAGGTTTTTCTTTTTTAATTACAGCGTCATGCTGATGGCTCTATGACATTTAAAAAGCCTCTAATTATTCTGCACAATGGAGGGACCACGAGAGGGGCTAAACCAAAAGCAATTTTAACATTTTAACACGGCCTTGTGGTGCCATTCACAGTTTGGCTCGCAGCAACAGATAACAGACAATGATGCCTCGGGGAACATTTTTCAATAACTCCATCACACAAACAAAGTTCATATGTCTCCAAAAGTAGCTTTTAGATGGAATCAAAATTAAATATCTACACTTCCCCACTGAGATGACAATGATCCTGTTAAAGTTTAATATTACCAGACATCCCACATCCTGTGGCCCCCAGGAAAGATGATTGAACACCGAGTGCTGTGTTTGTTATGATCATCTCACAACCTGATATCACTCCAAAGCGTGTAATAGACCCACCTGTCCACCTCAGGACAGCATGTAAGTTTCATGTTTTGCCTCGCAGAGATGTGAATATTACACGCCTGTTTGAATGTGCAGTACCAGCAGGGGGTAAGAAGGCAACCAAACCACTTAGTTACAACAAACTAACCGTCACTACTACAAAACACCTGACAAACGTCACTAACGTACCTTGCAAAACAAAACAGCGGTCTCAAACAGCTGTCTCCAGGTTGGAAGTCCTGTGTTTGTTTGACCCATCCACCTCCCCACCCACCCATGTTAAGTGTTCTTTCTCATTTTATATACTACGTAACTAGCTCTGAAGTAAGACTGTCATCACTACAAAACACTGCACCTTCATGCAGGCGTGTAATATTCATGTATTGGCGACACAAAACGTGACACTGACACTGTTTCTTCCGTTGGACAGGCGGGTCTATTACACACTTTGCCATGAGACTGGGCTGCATCTCAAGCAGTCATTATAGCCATCTGTCCAGTAGGGTGAAATATAAGACTAATATTTAGTCCGTATCGATCAACAACTAAAACCACTGTATCCTACGTTTTCCCATATTGCAACCGAGAGCGTCTTTTCCTCACATCCTCCCTGACTTGCACTCATCCTCTTAATTCTAAAAGTCTCCAAGTCTCAAAGCTAAAGCCGAGTTTATTACGATGACATCATCAGGTTTTTTTTTCTCAGGCTTGATAAAGCTCCTGCAAAGCCACAGAAGAGTATAGCCCTTGTTACCTTCATATGTAAAGTCAGGGGTGAGTATTGAGTGTATCCGGTGGATTTCTAGCTTAGGACAGTTTCAGTGTTTTATGTTTTACAATGCAGATGTGGTGTGAGGAACACATGTAAAGATTTGAGACTATCGTACCAAGAAAAAATCACAGAATCATTTCAGCAACTGTCCCAAAAACGACATTTATTCATAGTCAAGAGACAAAGCATATCGGCTGAAGTAATTATGGCTCTTTTTCATCAGGAGCAAAAGAGGAAGTCAGCTGACATTATCATAGAGTGACAAAGTCCCTGTAGGGAAGAGATAGAGGGGATGGATGGGACGTTTCTGTACGTTTCTTATCTACTGAAAGTCAACACTTGTATATTTAAAACACGATCATGATTGTTCCTTAACCTTAACCACTTACTGTTATCATGTTGACAAAGGTCCTTTAACCTTAACAAAGTACTTATTTTAACCCGAATCACGATCATTTCCTAACCATGTCGTTTTTTGCCCAACTGAACTTTAACCAAAGCGTTGACGCATCATGAAATTGGTTAATTTTCCAACAGTGAATGGTTGTAATGGTTTGGAAGGCACAGACAAATGTCGTCCTGTCGATAGGGTGGCGTCAGATCAGAATATATTTTTATGTGTCTTTCTTGTGCTTGCATTCAAAACAATTCTAAACTAGAATTACCGCCTTGTGGTTGTATGCCCCTGCCAACCAGTTGAATCAAGTTGCAGTTTAAATCCATGTCTGTACAAAATGTTTTCACCTCATCATTTTATCCTGTTGGACATTTGTGTGGAATTGTCAGAATTGGCCAAAAATGTGTTTTGTTTTGTCCAAGTGGACGTTTGTGCCAAATATGAAGAAAATCCCTCCAGGCGTTCCTGAGATATTACGTTCACGATACGTACGGACAGACATATGGACAAGAATACACAGCTACCAGCAGTGTGTTTAGGGGCACAAATTATAGAAAATGAACTAATAATCCAACAGACAAACAAATACAAAGAAAAAGAAGCAGCTGCAGAGGTTTGATCTCCATCTCGTTGAGCGCCACTGCTCTGCAGAGCAAAACAGAAAAAATCAACACAAATGTGGTGAAATTAACACATGAACATAGGCTCCGGGACCTAATCATACAAATGTATCTTTGTGCAGGCTTTTAGCCATTAAAAGAGGTAATGCTGTTGGCAGTCCGTGGCAGATAGACAAAGTTAATGGTCACGTCGCTGTATAGCAGAGGAAAGCAAATCAGGATTGTGGCAGAAAGATCAAAAGGTGCCAGCTGCTTCGGCCATGGACAGCTGTTGGTGCAAAAACTTTGATTTCAGCTTGAATAAGGCTGTTTTCCACTGATTACACAATATACTGTACTCTAATGGAAGCCGAATAACAAGCTGTGCTACATACGTAGTGAGAACTGGTGTGCTTTCTATCTAGAAGGCCCCAGAAAAACAATTTGTACTTGTCGGCAGATGCATCGTGAAGGGTAACGAGTGTTCAGACGTCACTTGCTGTCGGAGTCGTTTTCACAACAACATGCAGAATATCTTCATTTCTTCTGCGGCTCTTGTCTGTTTGATTGGATTGGAAAATGACATGGCACCGCAGACAACTGCACCTTGTAAACAAATGATTCTGGACAGAAACATGAATGCTCTATATACTAATAGCTTATTAACTCTTCAGAAAACTGAAAGGAAACCGATGACATAACATATAGTTATGACATGTCTGTATCAAAGACTTGTACTCTCGGATGGACCCATTATTATCTCCTCAAGCGACAATTTTAGAAGTGCAATACACTCCAGAAAAGATGAGTATGCTGAGAGAAAAAAAAAAGAGAAAAAAGGATGACCCCAAATTAAGAAAATGGAAGATGAAGGAGATGGCAGGGTTGTGTTGAGAAAAGTAATTTAAAATGCAGACAAAAACAGTGGAGAAAGAGATCATTTAATTAGATCTCACTTCAAACAGACGCACATTAGTTAGATTATATGGCGGCGAGAGACCAACAAGTCAATGTCTGTAATAAAGAGAGGGCTTTTTTTATCATTTTATCTCGCCTGTCTGTTCCTTATCATATTATATTGAGCTCATCTTTCCAGAGATGCTGGGCAATAGCTTTGGCAGTGTATTTAGAGGAATTGGATATCACACATCCAGGTATACACACACACACACACTCCACCTACACTTCAGAGAGCCGCTCAGCATCACATGGGGGAATATGTAAATGTAGCTGATGTGACTGGTTGGAAGAAGAAAGTGTAAAAAAAAAAATAGGGCCAGAGAAAAAGCCTTTCCTTGGAGGATGGAGCTTCAGTGAAACAGTGGAGTCTGTCTCCTCTGATTGCTCTTCACACAAGATATCTCATGGTAGAGGGAAAGCAATCCGTGAGAAAAGGCCAGCGTCGGAGAGCAATCAGACAATAGATGCAAAATGCTGTGGGACCAACCGAGTGCACTTCAAACAACACGAGGAATAAAAAAAAGAAGAAGCAAAAATGCAACCGATGCCACCTGGGGCTCTTAAGCAATGTGGCATCTTCCCAAAAAAACAGAGCACGGCGCTTTGATGTTCAGAGGCGACTGTTCTCCTAATACACTGTTCTACTAGTGGCTGATATTATTGGATAAGACAGATAAAAGGTCTGGGGGGATTTTGACAGGTAGACAAGTGCTGCTTAACAAGGCAATCTACAGGGCAAACGGTTCGATGTTCTCTGACCGCATTGACTCTTCATCCCTCTGCGACAAAAGGCTTTGAACTCCCCTCACACACACACACACATACACACATAGAGAGCCATGGATTTATCCCCTCGTACGAGGCCATTAAGTGTCTGAACTGGCTGTGTCTGGGAGGCTGGATCAAGTGGCTGTATATTTTTTTTTTCTAAACCGTGAAAGAGAGCTACTTTGGGGCTGCTACAAGTGAAACTTGAATTTATGCTTGCACGATACTTCCCAACAACTTGTGGGAAGTCTGCACCGCTGCAGAATGAATATAGGTGAAACACTGATTAGTATTTTGAGAATTTGAATGTCATTGTTATGAATGAAGCTTCGAACTATTCGGTACAGTCTTTCTGAAACCAAGCAGGTCTGGTGTATGAATGACACGGTAATTTGTAGGTAAAATTGTGTGCAATAACAACACCTTTGTCACTTCTTGCGTACGCTATGTAGTCTGTACTGACTGCAATGCAAGAACGCATCTGTGTGGATAAGCTACACTATAGTGACGTGAAATAAAAAGTGAGAAAGACAGTAAATGGGTCCAACAAACACAGGACTTTCAACCAGGAGACCGTTTTTTGAGACCAGTGTTTATGTCCAAAAGTGTTGGTGAGTTATTTTGAAGTTACATTAGTGATGTGTACCCATATTTACGTCGTTTACGCATGTATTTTAAGCCAAACCATCTTCCAGGACTGGCACCATTTTTTGCTAATAGAAACCCTGAATCAGAAGTTCCTTCCCGAGGCTCGCAACGGTGGCCGCTCTGGGGAGCCGCTATCTCTGTGTTGCATGTGAGTGATATTCTCCGCCGCGGGACTACACATCAGATTAATCCCACAGCATGTCGAAATGTTGCTACTTCTGAATCAAAAGCAGTAGACAAGCTGTCCATTATTATGGAAAAAAACAAAAACATTTGTTGTTTTGGTTATTTTTAATGGGTCACAGACATTCGTCCGTTCTAAAAAGTACATTTTAATCTTGTCCGTTAATGGTTAATGATCGGTTAGCGAGGGTCGTCAATCGGCAATCTGAATGAGCATCCCTTGTCCACCCGAACAGAGACAACTATGTAGTCTCGTCTTTACTCATCAGGACATAATGAACAGAGATTCTGCCGTCATTTTAATTGTCAATATTGTTTTTTCAGTAACGTTGCTGTTACAATTTAGTCATGAGATAAAAGGACTCCAACGAATACTTATCGTCAAAATTTTGTTGACAAAGTCAAAACTACCAGCCAGATACTTACTAAGCACTGCAGGATCAGCTCAAGGTCAAAGTGAAAAGCTTTTTATGGCATCAATACAAACAGACACAGTGTGAGAGAAGCACAGATGTATCTGTCTGTGGTGAGCATGTCTAGTTAAGGGCAAAGAAGCGATAGCACATTCATTTCTGCTACTGAAGATGAATGAAGATTAGGTTGTATAACTGAGTGGAACATCATTGTAACAACGTTGACGTACCAAACAACATTTTTGCACCACTAGTGCTGAACAACATCTGAAGGAGTCGCTTTTTATCAGATGGCCACAATCATTTGGATCTCTCTTTTCTTCAGTCAGCCAGGGTGGCTATCGCTCTTAGTGCAGCCTGGTTTCACAACTATTCAAATAGTTCTTGTATTATACTTGTTAAATCTGTTTCCCTGTTACAGAAACAATTGACCAATGAGTGCAGGGTTATTGGTTGGCTGGATTAAGAATGGAGACTCCATCCTCATATATATATATATATAGCTAGGTAACTACATGGACGCATTCATGAAAAACATGGCAACAAGCAACAGTGAGATCAACACAGCTGCATAGGTTGTTCTAAGTCAACTCGCTGAGGGCATCCCCATTCAGAGAGGGCAGAATGCTTGGCTGCCGGTATTGCAAAGGAACCTATAAAAGATATTATTCCTTGGGTATTGCTGCTTGCGTGCCAGTGCCCTTTAGGAGTGCGTAACCGTTTGGAGATGGCCGATTGTTTGGCCCCCTCGTTGCTCGTTGACTCCAGGAGAGTAAATGGTAAATGGACTTGCATTTATATAGCGCCTTTCTAGTCTTCCAACCACTCAAAGCGCTTTACACTACATGTCAGCATTCACCCATTTACATGCACATTCATACACTGTTGGCAGAGGTGCGAGGTGCCAACCTGCCCATCAGGCTCTAATCTAGTACAAAGTACTCATTCACACACACTGATGGCACAGCCTTCAGGAGCAATTTGGGGTTAAGTGTCTTGCTCGAGGAGCCGGGGATCGAACCACCTAACCACCGTTCC
>CAKAKQ010039310.1:0-10745 GCA_916700675.1 Helicolenus avius
GAGGGCGGACAGCCAGTTTCTTCTCCGCAGGGAGAGAGGCCACAGACAGCACTAAAGCTCCGTCTGCACGTATACAGATATTTTCAAAAACAAATATTCCCTCTACGCTCCGGCCTCTCATCCACACGCTGACGGAGTTTTGGGTCACAAGATCGGATATTTCTGAAAAAGCCTTCTTAGGTATCTGTGTGGACGTGTAAAACGGAGCGTTTGGGAAATGATGACCTCATTTTGCGAATGCCGATTGTTGCTTTGTGCAATGAGAATGCGCCAGAAACAATAACAAAGATGGCGGACTACCGTTCGCACTGCTTGGACTAATTACTACTTTACATTTGAAAGATGTTCCAGTCGCAGGAGGCCGAAGCAGGAACACTTTAAACACGTGGAGGCCGAATGGTGATTGAAGACGATGTTTGGAGCCCTCAGGACATAAACCTGAATGACCTCCCTTTCCTTATTTATCATGTAAAGAGACAGTTTGAGGGTGGGATCTAAATTCATTGGCCCTTAACTTGTGAACTCACTTGTGGTGACACTTTCAAGTATTACGGCGAACGTTCTTTTGGAGTTGTTTTTGCGTTCCAGTGTGGACGGAGATATTTTGTAAAATGAAGGTCGTGAGGGCAGATTTTTTTTTAAATATTAAAAAATTTCTGTAGACGGGACCTTTAAGTGCCCGACCCCGGGAAGACCCACCGAGTTGAAGTGCAGACTGCACAAACCACTCATTGAGAATTGTGTCAAAATATAATTTTTGAATCTGTGGCGGGCTGGATGTCACATCACTTTGATTTCATTTGAATTACACGGTGGTTGATTATGAATGGATAAAGGTCCAACATTATCGTCAGCGCTCTATGACCGCAACACCATAACACCGAAAGTCTCGTTGCCCCGCCTGTTCTGGCGCCAGTGGAAAGTATACAAGACCCAAACCGGTCTGTCGTGAGGTCAGAAGCTGATCGGTTCAGTGGAAACTAAAGTGGAAGGTCGTGGGTGGCTGGATGCAGGCTGTGAAACTCGATTGCTTTTTAATAAATCAAATTATTAACAAGACCATGGAGTTAGTTTGGACTAAATTCCAGTGAAGGAGCTGAACTCGGGTGAAACGATTATGCATGAGCACATTTCTGTCCCGGCTGTTACATTTGCAGAAAATGTCTCGCTTCTATTGGTGCAGTTTTCATGAACCTTTTACAGCTGACGTTCTCCTGGTAATGTCTTTTATTTGCTGACTTTACATGCCTCCATAGAGAGTCAGATTAAAACTCATAATTGCATTATGCTTGGACAGGAGTAACAACAGTAAAAGTCTTCTCCTGAATCATCTTTCATCACCTCACAGGCAGAAGAGGAAAACATGGTGCGGCCAGCAGGCCGGTCATATCAGGGGTCAGTGGTGCTGCTTCCTGCTGCGAGAGCAACAGGAACACCAGGCCCACTGAAGTGCATCATACTGAGGGAGGGGACTGCTGACATATGGATCTGTTTACCTACACAGCTCCACTGGAACTTAAGGGTACGGATGTTTGGCCCATTCCCTCCAACGATTGAACAATATGCATCCACACATTTAGCCCATTTACTACTTTTCTGTCTTTGCAGGCAGCCTGTGGCTTTTATCCATCTCATCACAGCAGAAACATTTCGTCCATCCATCACATAGTGAACATTATAAATGCATTTATATTTGTCAGAATAAGGTCCAATGTGGTCTTTTAAGTTGATAAATGATGTCCAAAGAGACAAAACTGTCTGGTTATATTTTCAGCACTACTGACCTGAAGCTTTGTTCCAGACTGGAGGTTAATCAGTTCGGGTTGTTGAACAATTTGTCAAGTCTACCTCAAAAAGGGGTCGTATCATGAAAAGGTCTTTGTGCACATGCATTTGGAGCATCTACCAAGCCACAAACTGTCACATGAGACAAACCAGTCAGGCTTTTGTGGGCTGCTTAGGTTAGAAAACATTCTTCCAGTGTAAGTGTTGAAGGACGAAATCCACAAAAGTGCAAAAGTACATTTGAAAGTTTAACTCAAGTTAATATGAGGTTTGAGTTCTGAGGAACAATGGAGGGAAAACAAAGAGGGACTTTTGGATTATAGCTCTGCAAAGATACCAGTAAACGTCTCTGCAGTTATACTCAGAAGAGAAGTTTCTTGGTAGCTGTAAACAGCAGACGAAGTTCAAGTAAAACATGGTCATTTTTGGCACCACTGTTTTGTTTTTTTTGTTTGTTTGTTTGTTTTTTACAAATTTTAGGCCTGTTTATCGATTGAAATATTTAATCGCAATTAATCACATGATTTTCCACATTTAATCACGATTAATTGCACATTTTTTATCTGTTCAAAATGTACCTTAGAGGGAGATTTGTCAAGTATTTAATACTCTTATCAACATGGAAGTGGACAAATATGCTGCTTAATACAAATGTACATATATATTTATTATTGGAAATCAATTAACAACACAAAACAATGATAAATATTGTCCAGAAACCCTCACAGGTACTGCATGTAGCATAAAACAATATGCTCCAATCATAACATGACAAAAAGAAGCCCAACAGGCAACAACAGCTGCTTAAGGGACCCCTAACCTCCTTCGCCACATAAGGGATAATGTACAGCGAGCCGTGCATCGCCCTGAAGGGGATTCTTTCACAGCAATAACACGCTAGCTGTACATTATCCCACTTATTATACAGGTACTTACTTAGGAAATCAATATTTTCACACAAAAACAGTCTGCCAGAGTCCGACATCAGAGCGGCGCTCATAGCAAAGGTCTGTTATTGAGAAGTTACAGACCGTAGAACAATGTGATTGACCAATCAGAATCGAGTATTCAACACAGCCGTGTAATAAAAGCTAGTATGACATGGTTGGTACCAATGGATTCTTTAGGTTTTTTAGTTTCATATGATACCAGTGTCTTCACTCTAGCTTTAACACATTAGCCCACTACAACCTCTGAAAGATTGATTGCGTTAAAGAAATTAGTGACGTTAAAATGAGTTTGCATTAACACGTTATTATCGCGTTAACTTTGACATCTCTAATAAATTACTTTATTCTCATAGGAAAGTGTATAATTATCACAACATTTCCACATGTCTTGATAATGCATTTTAGTTTTTTTGCGTGTCATTTATACACCACAGGCTTAACGTTATTTAACGCCACGTCATTACCATGAAATGGTCACGGTCATGTTTAGGCAACAAAACCACTTAGTTAAATAAATTGATTGGTGATTGGTTGACCTCAGCGCTCTAACTGGAGTAGGAAGGTGCAAGAGTTCTGCTACTGTAGATAAGGTGGCTCCAGCCCACTTAAAGCCTTTAAAACAAGCAGTAAAATCTTTAAATCAATCCAGAAACGGACAGGAAGCCAGAGGAGGGAGGATAAAACTGGTGAGATGGGATCTCGTTTTCCAGAGAGAAGACGAAGAGCTGCATTTTGTATTAACTGCAGACGGCGAAGAGAGGACTGCTCTATACACCCACATACAAAGAATTACAGTACCGAGCCGTAATAAAAGCATTTGACAGGCCTTCACCTCGGCTTAAAGTCTTAAAAGCTGGTTTTGACAACCAAACTAATTTGTTAATCAAATTTGAAGGAGCTGTCAAAAGTCACGCCAAGATTCTTAACAAAAGGTCGATTGAGAGAATCTGAAATGCCAAAAATACCAACAGAGTCATCCAAAAGGTCAGCTCGTAGTTATAATAATAATAATCTCATCACTAATGATCTCTTTATTTTTCATCAAGATTGAAAGATCAGATCCATTTAAAGGGTGGTTCCATTATTAATTATTATTTTTAGGCTTTTTATATAATTGCAGAAGCGGAAGTCAGGCCCTCTGGTAATACCCGATTGGACTGTTATCAGACCATTAAATAGGCGTTATCAGTCGCTATAAGCGCCATAGATGTGGGTCAGTAGGGACCCACTATGCCTACTACGTTGTAAAAGTGAAACTTAAAAGCAACACGTTCTAAGATGTAAAACTGAATGAAATGTCACGTTTTGAACACAAACAAAAATACTTCTTTAGGTTTAGAAAACAAAACTACAACTTCTTTAGGTTTAGAACATAAAACTACGACTTCTTTAGGTTTAGGCAACACAACTACAACTTCTTTAGGTTTATGAAACAAAGCTACAACTTCTTTAGGTTTAGGAAATAAAACTACAACTTCTTTATGTTTAGAACATAAAACTACAACTTCTTTAGGTTTAGGCAACAAAACTACAACTTCTTTAGGTTTAGACGACACAACTACAACTTCTTTAGGTTTAGACAACAAAACTTCAACTTCTTTAGGTTTATGAAACAAAACTACAACTTCTTTAGGTTTAGAAACAAAACTTCAACTTCTTTAGGTTTATGAAACAAAACTACAACTTCTTTAGGTTTAGACAACAAAACTACAACTTCTTTAGGTTTAGACAACAAAACTACAACTTCTTTAGGTTTAGACAACAAAACTTCACCGTCTTTAGGTTTAGGAAACAAAACTTCAACTTCTTTAGGTTTAGGAAACAAAACTACGACTTCTTTAGGTTTAGAAAACAAAACTACAACTTCTTTAGGTTTAGGCAACAAAACTACAACTTCTTTAGGTTTAGGAAACAAAACTACAACTTCTTTAGGTTTAGAACATAAAACTACAACTTCTTTAGGTTTATGAAACAAAACTACAACTTCTTTAGGTCTAGACCATAAAACTACAACTTCTTTAGGTTTAGGCAACAAAACTACAACTTCTTTAGGTTTAGGAAACAAAACTACAACTTCTTTAGGTTTAGACCATAAAACTACAACTTCTTTAGGTTTGGGCAACAAAAAAAGTCCTGTTTTGTGTCCCATCCATCATCTCTAACCTCCACCCTTTATGTAGTTTCACACTGTCTATACCACAGCGCCTGACTTCCACTTCTGCTCCTGTCATAATTACTACGGTCCCCAGAGGTCGCTGTCGTGTTCTTTTATACCTTTTTTTTCCGGTGATCTACCATGTGAAAAGATGATAAAACCTACTATTGGGTGTAGTAGGCCTCTACTGACCCACAACTATGGGGCTTAGCGCCTATTTAATAGCACTCTAATGGGCTGTGGTTTTAAGGTTATGTTGAGGTTAGGCATTTACAGTAGTTGTGATGGTTATGGTTAGGGGCAGTGGAATGCATTATGTCAACGAGGGTCCTCAGAAGTATAGAAAGAAAAAACAGGTCTGTATGTAGGAAAGCAGATGAGGTGCGTGGGAGTCGCGGTGGTGGTCTCTGCTAGAGTCGAACCCACTACAGCTATTACATCATATTCTAGTAACAGCTTTGTAGTTGGCAGAACTGTAAAAATGTGGAAGTAGATAAAACTTAACAGCTCCAAAAATCAATGTGGACACAACAATTAGTAAAAACCGTTCCTGTATACCTGGCCTGAATTATATTGTTTTTTCCTCTTGGAAACAGAGAGGTAAGTGGAGGTAACATGGCCTCATTTGCCTCACAATTACCAGCTGTTTACAGAATCCCTGCATCCAGTTTTTTTTTCAGATATTTGCAAATGCGTGACTTTGCCAGGAAGCATCTTAGAAACCTTTAACGAGCACGAGTCCCCTGGAGGCAATAAATAAATGGGATCCTGTTACTGTCGGGGTGGTCTCCTCTAACAGAGCTCACATCAGGACTTCAGCAGGCGGGGCGCACAAGCTGAACGTATAGAGCTAGAAGATGAGGTGTGAGACGTGAGAGTGTATGATTGATCGGTCAATGGCGGACATAAAACCTTACAAACACTCTATTATTCTTTATTCTTCACTGATGTTTCACCTGTTTGTAATAAAGGGAGTCTCTACAGGTGACTAGGGTAAAGACTGCACCGTGGTTTATTCCTTTGTACATATTTACTCCCGTATTTATTTATTACTTGTATATAGTGCCAGTACAACGTAGCAATGTGCAATATATTACTGTTTTTATAGGTCAAATAAAGACAGATTTGTTATTCATAATATATCTTTCTTTTGTACTCTTCTTTATTTCTACTGGTTAATAGTTGTTGATATGCAATGACAATAAAGGAATTCTATTCTTCTCTAAGGCACAATTTTTTTGTATTACAAGTTTTCTGAAATGTTTTGTTTAAATATGTAAATGAGGCATTATCTTAAAAAAAATTGTGCTAATTTGCGTACATTTCCAGAACAGAAATCTGAGGTTCAAAATTCTTGTTGATATATTAGAGTGAGCGGTTTTTACAGAGGGAATTTAGGATTGTCGGACATTTTTCTGACTTTTTTTTTTTTTACTTATTTCGGATATTTTTTTTAACTTTTTTTCAGCATTTGTCGGATTTTTTTTTTCTGACATTTTTCGGACTTTTTTTTTTTTAACTTTTTTCGGATATTTTTTTTCACTTTCTTTCAGCATTTGTCGCATTTTTTTTTTGGGACATTTTTCTGACTTTTTTTTTTTACTTTTTTCGTATATATTTTTTTTTTTACTTTTTTCAGCATTTGTCGCTTTTTTTTTTTTCCGACATTTTTCGGACACATTTTCAGACTTTTTACTTTTTTTCGGACATTTTTTTTACTTTTTGTCAGACATTTTTCTGACCTTTTTAGTGCACCTTTTTTTTTGTTTTCCTATGAATGCCCAGCAACACGTGTTAATTTCCCCTCGTTACATGCATACAGTCTTAAATCAACGATGAGTTCTGGTTTCACATGGGACACGAACAGCGGTCTCCTGGGAGAAAGTCTGGTGTTTTTAGACCCACCCATCCACCCCGACCTCCTCTCTACCTGGCGTTTGCCGCTCTTTATACTTCCTGTTCACGATTACGTGGATTACACACAAATATATGTTGTGGGATATACAGAAATTAGCGTGCATTACTTTTTCTTAGGTATACGTAGCTGCTAATGAGACCAGCCTGCGCCATGTAACTTCCCCAGTTGATTAAATTAAGACAATTCATTTCAGTTTTCTGAAATGTTATGTTTAAATATGCAAATGAAGCATTATCTAATGCTAACTTCTGGTGAATTTAGGAGAAATCTACAGACGCAAATAGACAAAGGAGTTAAATAAACAACTAAATGTGTATTTTGGATCTTTCCACTAGTCTGACAGAAGAGACACGTTATGGAAGCAAAATAGTCAAAAATCTCAACTTTGACCAGTCCATGAAAAATGATATTTTTGCCTGAGGTGTCTCTCCGTCTATGATCAGTAATTCATCACTCTCTGGTCATGCAGAACACGTATTGGAAAAGCATCTGTCATTGTTTCTTGGAAGGCCTTCGGGAAGCGTTGTGAACCTGATCCGCTCGTAGCCATCCTCTGAGCAACAAGCTCCTTACCTCTTGCCAAGAAATATGAAATAAATATGAAAAAGTGGAATGGTGATTGGGTGTGTGGAAAATAGACTTTGTGGTTGAGAGAAATGGCAAACACTTTACATCTGGAGAGACTTTATAATGAAGATAAAGATGGTGTATCAGATGTATTTAAGGGGGATAAATCATGAAAAACTCAGTGCTTGTGCTCGTACATGTTGGTATCTGGAGGAACTGTGAAATAAGACAACCAACGTTTGCGTTGTAAAGCCAAAGCTCACAATTTATGTGATCACACTGTACGGTCCGATCATCAGCCGCGACCTGAGCGATCACACTGTACGTCCCGTGTAATGCTTTAATTGACTGTGGGCCTCATGCAAGAACATTTTCATATGCTTGTCTTAGCTTTCTCTTTCTTGTTTTCATACCCTGAGGTCGTTCGGGTGTGCCACGTCAGATTCAGCGAACACTCCTATCCAGATAATCGTGTAAATGACCTGCGTAGACTTGATGAATGCCACCTGTGCATAAATGAGCGCATGAGAAATGTGAATCAGCTCCAGCGATACTCTCTTCCAAAGGCCCGTTACACTCCCCGTTGACCTTATTGCTGTCGACACAGAGACAAATTAACCTTCAATTGGTGTGGAATTTAAGTCGTTCTGCAGTTTAGGATGTTGATATTGATATCGTAGTGTTATACTGTTACTATACTGTTATACTAAAGCATGAATGACCAATTTAAATTGATGATGATGTTGTTAGATTATATGAATACATTTAGAATTATATTATAATTAGAATTGCAGAGTCAAACAGGATAATGTGACCATAATTATGAAGTGTAATTTAGTCCTCTTAAATCACTCGTACGAGCCGCTTAAGAACAAATCTGTTCGTACGAGAGGTTTTTGCGTGAGGCCCGTTGTCATTACCGAGGATGTGCTGTGTCCGTTGGTGTTTTTGTCTCTTGTTTGTTTGTATTCCTGCTCTGATCTCAAAAACAATAAACATATTTTTTAAAAGAATGATACAAAAATAAAAATACACTTTAACTTCTCACTAAAAGAAGACGATTACGATAATTCAGTTATAATATTTTGTTACTCTTTGATGACAACCACGCTGTCAACATCTGAACAGAGAGAAGCCTCATGTTACTCAACACACATCACTGATCCTTTTATTCTTTAAAAATGATAATAACTTATCCCACATGCCCAAACCGCAACTCATTCTGGTGTTCTTGTGAGAAAATGGTCCGGCTTGGTTTTAAGTTTATTTATATTTCAGAGTAATGACACTGTTTTAAAGCAGTGAATGTGATGATGTTGGAAAACTTACTGTGATTATTAGCTTTGTGTCAAGTTACCTTAACCTCATCTGATCTGTATCACTCTGTTGAAACAGGTTCATTGCTTTTTTTAAGTGTTAGTGACACCCCAGTGTCACGGAAATAAATCATTTAAAATATTTAAACATTTTTTATCTGTTCAAAATGAACCTTAAAAGGAGATTTGTCAAGTATTTAATACTCGTATCAACATTGGAGTGGACAAATGTGTTGCTTTATGCAAATATATGTTTATATTTATCATTGGAAATCAATTAAGCACATAAAACAATGACAGATATTGTCCAGAAACCCTCACAGGTACTGCATTTAGCATAAAACAATATGCTCCAATCATA
Source organism: Helicolenus avius (assembly GCA_916700675.1). Lineage (NCBI taxonomy): Eukaryota > Metazoa > Chordata > Actinopteri > Perciformes > Sebastidae > Helicolenus > Helicolenus avius. The sequence goes on from CAKAKQ010039310.1 coordinate 9,053, forward strand.
ACACGTCAAACTGCAGCCCAACAGGCAACAACAGCTGTCAGTGTGTCAGTGTGCTGACTTGACTATGACTTGCCCCAAACTGCATGTGATGATCATAAAGTGGGCATGTCTGTAAAGGGGAGACTCGTGGGTACCCATAGAACCCATTTACATTCACATATCTGGAGGTCAGAGGTCAAGGGACCCCTTTGAAAATGACCATGACAGTTTTTCCTCGCCAAAATTTAGCGTAGGTTTGGAGCGTTATTTAACCTCCAGTCATGACAAGCTAGTATGACATGTTGGTACCGATGGATTCATCAGGTTTTCCACATGATAGCAGTATCTTCACTCCAGCTTTAAAACTGTAACCTCCAAAAGATCAATTGCACCAAAACGTGCAAGTTTGTAGTGTTATTTAGCCTCCTTCGCGAGCAAAACTGAACCCACTACGACCTAAAAATCACAAATTGCGTTAAAGAAATTAGTGCTGTTAAAATGCATTTGCCTCAATGCGTTATCGTGCTCACTTTGCCAGCCCTAAAATAAATGCCAACATATGAAAACTCAACAGAAACAGAACAGAGTGTGTTTTAGAGCCAAACTCTCCAAAGTTCACATTTTTGCTCACTTGTCTTTTGTCTTCACAAAAATACTTTGTGACTATTATAAAGATTAAAGGAAATTTACTCATTTAACACTCACTGGAGTTAAATCGCCTTCGATCAGACATGCAAAGCTTAGAATGACCTCTGGCACACTCTGCTGCTTGATCACATGATGCAAACAGAAGTGGACGCTTTGGTTTCAGGTTGCTGTTACTTAAAATATTGCAGGACACTTTCTCCACAGTGAGCTTTGTGGAGAAAGCACCTGCATCCGTTTCCTGTGTAAAATCCCACTCGACGACGAGCGTTGATTCACGTGTAAATAATTTTTTCAATTAATCATTTAGTCTATAAGTTGTCATAACAGAGGTGACGTTTTTAAATGACTTGTTTTGTCCAAAACCCAACGATATTAAGATGTAAAAGCAGCAAATCATCACCTTTGAGAGACCAGACCCAACATGTTTGGTGATACATAGACACGATACAGATACATAACAAAATAATAAAACATAAAAAAGCTGCATATGAATGTGATTGGCAGGAGATGAGATTGTGAAAGGCCAGCGTCACAACGCATTACAGTCACAAAGCGAATAAAGCCCTTTTTATTGGTTATCGACGGCAACATCAGACAACAATAACCGCTGAAATGATTGTCATATTTAGCGGTTGTGCCTTTCTGTTGCACAGATCAAGGCTCATTATGTTTTAGTTTTTACTGGTAAATACTTCGACCAAAGAAAAAGCTCCTACAGGAACAGGACGTGTCATTTTGTAGTTCCAGTTTGAGAATTTGTGAAACCGAACGGATAACAACGATTGGGGGTCATTTGGTGTAAAGTGCGCCAATGGGCTCATCATACGAGAGACAATGAAACAACAATAAACCGGGGCTCTAAGTCTCTCACCTTTCAAACAGCTCACTGGATTTCCGCCCTGATCATAATTACACCCATGCGCCGGAGCCGATTCCAAGGTCTGCCTTCACTTTCCATTAAGAGCGATTGTTTTTTGTAACCAGATATAAGACATGGGCTTCGCTCACTGACAGTTGTACTCGGGCAGAGAGGGCTACATGGACGGCCAAGGCGTGAGGACAAAGC
>CAKAKQ010039312.1:0-10004 GCA_916700675.1 Helicolenus avius
CGGCTTGTCCCACGCGCGGTATATAAAATGACTATATCGCGAACATCGACTACAAATTGTCATGTAATGTTTTAAGCCATCCACACTTATTACACGTCATTAAAAACTGTGTGTGTGTGTGTTATGTATTTATAAAAATATATAAAGCATGAATTGCCAGATAACTATTTGGTTAAAGTGAATATTGTTGGATACTGTTTTGTTAAATTGAATTTGTGATTTCCCCCTTTTTGCATGCAAGATTAAAATAGTTCCAACAGAAACCACTAATGAATATAAACAAGAAGGTTTTAATGCAGACATATGCTGCAGGTAATACAATAATCATCATATTGGTGTGATTGTATGCATCAAAGGGTTAAATCGAGCATTTATGAAGTGCTTAGAGGATATTTGAAAATATCGTGATATATATTGTGTAACGCGATATGGCCTAAAAATGCCATACTATTTTTAGGCCGTATTGCCAAGCCCTATAATAAGCCTTAGAAAAACAATAGGTTTCCTCGCACTTTCGTGCTCAGGCCCTAAATATGATCCAGGTCCAGGTGGTGAACCTCTGTGGATCATCAGGACACGGCTGATACTCTCAACACATCCACTTTTCTGATCACTCACTCTGACAGAGATCACAGCCTCCATCTGATGAGAGAAGAAGAGAACAGAAGTCATGAATCAGTGTTTACAAAGACTCTCTTCATCAGCTGTCAGTCACTGATGCAGCACACAGTTCATTTATAAAACTATCATTAGCAGAACCAACCTCCATATCTCTGCTCACTACTCAATATCTCCAACAGTAACCGCAACTTATGTTCTAGCAAATTCATCAGTATGGTCGTTCCTAAAGACTGCACCTCCTTTGGTCGTCACTCATTCCAGTTTGCTGCTCCTAGTGACTGGAACGAGTTAATAAAGACACTAAAACACCACACCCTCATCCTGTTACCCTCCTTTAAGAGCTCTTTGGGCAGACCACACCATGGTTACTAAATGTAACCACAGCTCTATGAAATAAGAGCCAGTGATTTGAGGCTTCAGTTAGACTGATCTCAGAGCTGTGACAGAGATGAACTGATCAATGAGAGAACAACGACTTTCTGATCAGGTTTGATGGTACGACAGTTTGATGGATGAGGACCACTGTCTCTATACATGATGTGATGCTGTCAGCTGTAATCCAGCTTTATTTTCTGGAGACATGAACACAACAACAATATCTTCTTCACATCAACTCTAACCCATGATCACAACAAGCTTATGGCTGATCTGATTGGCTGACTGTTCTCTCTCTCTCTGTGTGTCACTGTTCTCCTCTCACAGCTTAACGGAGGAAACACATCACAACAATATTGCTGAAACCAGCATGGACCGACTCCGACCCTCTACTGACCTCAGAGTCTCCAGTCTCCAGTGTGGACTCTCCACAAGATCAGACAGCTGCTTCATGTCTGAATCCTGCAGCTTGTTGAGGCTCAGATCCAGCTCTCTCAGATGGGAGGGGTTGGACTTCAGAGCTGAGGCCAGAGAAGCACAGCTGATCTTTGACAGACTGCACCACCTCAATCTGAATAAAGAATAAATGATGAAGATAAAAATCACTTTATATCCAATCAGATGTGTTCAGGTTTTAAATGTGTAGCTCAACATCAATATGTCCTAATCAATGATCTTTTCCCTAAAATGAGTAGAGTGACTTTGTCATTGTGTTATTGTGGATCATCATGATGTCAGCCTTCTACAGACATCATCCAGATGTCACCACAACATTCATACACCTGATCATGTCAACACACATCAATAACATGCTGCTGATCTCTGTGTTCATCAATGTGTGTGTGCTGAAGGATCAATCTCAATGATCAGACATTATATGTGGAATACGTTGAAACAATCAGAAGCCAGAGAAATATTTCTACTTCATGAAGTAAACTTGATCAATTTAAAACAAATATTAGTTCAGAGGATCTTCTGTATCCAGATGTGACAATTTACCAACAATGATAAACATTAATTTACTTTAACAACTAACAGTGGACATTTTCTACACTTTCTTTAAAAACACAAGTCTGTTGTGACTGCAGACTAAATATAGTTCAAGAAACATGAAAATATGAACAAAAGGACATTAACAACTTTATGTTTGTATATAAATCAGGTTTAATTGCTAATTAAAGATATAAGATCTATAATAGTAACAGAGTCAGTGAACTGACCTCAGAGTCACCAGTCTACAGTGTGGACTCTCCAGAAAACCACACAGCAACTTCACTCCTGAATCCTTCAGCTCGTTGTCACTCAGCTCCAGCTCTCTCAGATGGGAGGGATTGGACTTCAGAGCGGAGGCCAGAGAAGCCCAGGTGATCTCTGAAAACCTGCAGCCCCACAATCTGAATAAAGAATAAATTATGTAAGTTTAAAAGACAATGTTACTGCTTAAAATCATTCAATGTTTAATAATGTGTTCAGAGCTGAAGAAGGTTTAGAACGTAGAAGTTTAGAAAATTTAACTCCAAACACCTGAAGCCAACAGGATGCAGGTTGTATTAAATTCCCCAGTCAGGCATAGTAAAGGTAGCCTTTAATGCTGTTTGGTCTTCTCTGGGTCATTAGCTGTGCTACAGGCACTGTAGCAGTTTAATTTTCAGTCTAGTCATGGTATGCGACGCATGCATGAGAGAAGTAAGTTTTGCTAATTGTTCTTACCTGACCAAACACAAATAAAAAACACAGAAATTGATTCAAGATTCAACTCAAGATCTCAAAGTTTCTAAAGATTTCAAATATGTCAGGATGGATATGGTGGAAATGTCAACAAAAGATATATAAGATAAGACATCTACAATATACTGTATACATTTTAGGAATAGTGGAGTCATAAAATCAAAGCATCTTCAGTTTGAACTATTCAGTCAGTATAAGCATCATATAGATTCATATTTTTTTCTTAGAAAAAATAAATACTGAATATATTTGTTATTGTATAATAGCTGATATAAAGATTATTTATTTTTTCTTCATACTTATGTATTTTTTATTATCATTTCTTGGAAAAAAAAGAAACATAATGAAAGTCAAGAGTTGTGATATATTAAGGTTTTAAATGTGTAGCTCAACATTGCTCTGCCACAGTCAATGGACTAACCACTGAAAAAGAAAATGTACTTTAGCATTAAGATACTCAGTGTGGATCAGTATAATATCAGCCTTATGTCTGCAGTTTAGTGTCACCATGACTTTCAAATCATATTAATCTCAGTACAGAAGTAAAAAATGGTGTCTGACCTCAGAGTCTCCAGTCTACAGTGTGGACTCTCCAGAAAACCACACAGCAACTTCACTCCTGAATCCTGCAGCTTGTTGTCACTCAGATCCAGCTTTCTCAGATGGGAGGGGTTGGACTTCAGAGCTGAGGCCAGAGAAGCACAGCTGATCTCTGACAACCTGCAGCCACTCAATCTAAATAAAGAATAAATGATGAAGATAAAAATCACTTTATAATCCAATCAGATGTGTTCAGGTTTTAAATGTGTAGCTCAACATCAATATGTCCTAATCAATGAGCACAACTTGTGAGCCTTGTCTCTGTACTTTTTGGAAAATTCCCATCTGGCCTTCCTATTCTTATTGCTAATGGAAGACATCAGACAGTTGTTTTCTTTACAGCTCTCACAATGTTTCTGTCATCAACTGCTGATGTTTTCCTTGGTCTACTGGTTCGACGTCTGTTGCTCAGTACACCAGTGGTTTCTTTCTTCTTCAGGACATTCCAAATGGTTGTACTGGCTATGACCAATGATTGTGTAATGGCTCTGATTGATTTTCCATCTTCTCTCAGCTTCAAAATTGCTTGCTTTTCTCCCATAAACAGCTCTCTGGTCTTCATGTTGGTTACACCTTTTTTAACTATAAATACAGTCTGCACAGGCAAAACCCAAAGCTGAAACTGAGTAGACATTTAGCGCTATTTATTGTTTGAATAATCAATGTAATAGGACACACCTGGGCAACAAAAAACACACGTCAGTCACATGTTCCAATAATTTTGCTCACTTGAAAAACAGGTGGGTTCAAACAAAAGGTGTTATTTTCTAAGTTTTTTAACAGATCTAGATGTAAATACCTGGAAATAGAAGCTGAAATCCTGATCTATTGTCTCATATTCATCTTTTGATGTCAAACCGAAATGTTTTCAGTGTACAGCAAAAATAAAGGAATTGGCCGCGCTGTTCCAATAGTTTTCGAAGGGACTATAAGTGTTGTCTTTCCCTGGTTTTAAAGGCTACATTACAGTAAAGTGATATCATTTTCTGAACTTACCAGACTGTTCTAGCTGTCCTATTATTTGTCATTTACACTTAGTCATTATATCCACATTACTGATGAATATTTATCTAAAATCTCATTGTGTAAACATTTTGTGAAGGCACATATGGTCAACCCTACAATATCGATATTGAAGTATTTGGTCAAAAATATTGTGATATTTGATTTTGTCCAAGTCACCCAACCCTAATAGATATAACTCAGACTGCTAAAGCCTCCGATTAGTTTAAGATCAACATTATTGGTCATTTTACACAGAACAAGACTGTGGATTTAATCCTCATCTCGTAACACGCAGGTTATACGGGGATTGCTTCACAGACAGAAGGAATGATGACGGACATCAATATCTCTTTGAATGTACATGAACATGTAAGTATTGTATTGAGATAGACTTGAAAAAAATATGAACCTGCAAAGATGTTTCTGATGCAGAATATTTATTTGTTTTTTGTTGCAATCTAAATGTCTGCGGCTTCAGATAATAAGCCAATGCTGACATGAAAACAGAGCACAGTTAGATCTGCTGTCATAAAGATCGCGGGAATAACTTAGAACCATAGAAAACTCTAATTGAATGGTGTCGTTAATAATCATCACTTATGTGCCTTTAAATTGGTGCAATACGTGTTTGTTGAAGAGTGTTGCACTTTTAGACATGTTCAAATAGAGAGCTACAGGAATGAGTCCTAAAACCCAGAAATGAGTCAGCATTTTAGCACTTCCTGTTCCCTCGTCTGGAGGTCAGTGGGTTTTTTGAATGGGTTCTTAGTCAGATGCCTGAAATAAGGTCTGTAGTTTAAGGTCCAGTGTGTAGGATCTGGCGGTATATAGCGGTGACGTAAGGAGATTGCAACCAACTGAAGCCTCTCCTGCGTGCCAAGCGCGTTGGAGAGCTACGGTGGTCGACGCAAAAACGTGAAAGTCCCTTTCTGGAGCCATCTGGAGCAGAGCCAGTGTATACAAACTACATAAGCTACAGTCAGTGAACTGACCTCAGAGTCTCCAGTCTACAGTTTGGACTTTCAAGTCCAGCAGACAGCTTCACTCCTGAATCCTGCAGGTAGTTGGTACTCAGGTCCAGCTCTCTCAGATGGGAGGGGTTGGACTTCAGAGCAGAGGCCACAACTTCACAGTCAGTGTCTGAGAGTCCACAGTCAGAAAGTCTGTCATGACACAAAAATTACAAAATATGTTATTATGAAAGGGGACAGTTTATATTTACTTCATGCATTTGATGACTAAACAGTTTGATATATACTTCTCTGATTAACATTTGCTCCTCACATCAGTGGTTCAGCTAATCTTATCTCACTGGTTGACATGAAACAATAATTCACATCACTCTCTCTCAAACCTGCAGACTTTTAGTCTTTGTTGTTCTTTAATCTTGCAGATGAAGAGAGAGAAAATGTGGTTACATTGAGGCTTCCCTAATGTCCAGTCTGTCAGTGTGATCTGATCACAGGTCTGTCTCCACAAAGTTAGCATGAAGCCTTCTTGATTAGAAAAGCATTTTTAAAACTCAGTGAATAAGTAATAATAACACAGTTGATAAAGTTGACCTCTAGCTACCTGCTGCTGTCAGGTTCACGTCCATAAATGGGAAAATTCAGTGACTGCTGCCAAACGGTAGAGAAATTAAAAAATCACGTAATAATATTAGACCTGTACATAATTAAACATTCATATAATTAGATATTTTGATGACTGCATAGTGTTTTGTCTTTAACACTCTTTTTTGAGCATCAAACGTATTCAGCTCACATCGAACCAACGAAGTTGCATTATTACCTCCTTCCAAGGCCAAAGGAGGTATTATTTTCACCAGCAAATACAACTGAGATATTTATGTAATAAACATGTGGAACACATAGGAATAATTTTATAGTGTGTATATTTGAAGAACTAAACTACTAATCTACACTGATCTATAAAGTTAATCACATCTGGACTTACAGAGCTTTTCTGCAGTTCCTCACAGCTGGAATCAGTCTCCGTTGTCCCTCTCGTGTTGTGTTGTACTTCTTCAGGTCCAACTCATCCAGAACCTCCTCTGACATCTGCAGCACGTAGGCCAGAGCTGAGCAGTGGATCTCAGAGAGTTCCTTCTCTGATCTGTTCTCTGACTTCAGGAACTCTTGGATCTCCTGATGTACTGAGTGGTCGTTCATCTCCGTCAGACAGTGGAAGATGTTGATGCTTCTGTCAGGAGAGGTATCATCTCTGTTCATCTTCTTCAGGTTGTTGATGATTCTCTGGATGATTTCTGGACTGTTGTCCGTCTGACCCAGCAGATCTCCTAAGAGTCTCTGGTTGGACTCCAGAGAGAGGCCATGAAGGAAGCGAACAAACAGGTCCAGGTGGCCATTTTTACTTACAAGGGATTTCATCATGGCTTTCTTCAGGAAGACATCCAGGGTTGAATGAACATAGTCTTCTCCCAGGAAGTCCTTCAGTACCTGTGTGTTGCTGTTTGTGTAACAGTGGACCATGTAGACTGCAGCCAGAAACTCCTGAACGCTCAGGTGAACAAAGCAGTAGACTGTTTTCCTGAAGATCACACACTCTCTTTTGAAGATCTCTGTACAAACTCCTGAGTAGACCGAGGCCTCTGTGACGTCAAGACCACACCGCTCCAGGTCTTCTTGGTAGAACATGATGTTTCCTTTCTCCAGATGTTCAAACGCCAGCCTCCCCAGCTTCAGAAGAACTTCCCTGTCAGCCTTCGTCAGCTCCTGTGGACTCGTCTCATGTCCCTCACCATACTTTTTCTTCTTCCTATTTGTCTGAACCACCAGGAAGTGTGAGTACATGTCAGTCAGGGTCTTGGGCAGCTCTCCTCTCTGGTCTGTAGTCAACACGTGCTCCAGAACTGTAGCAGTGATCCAGCAGAAGACTGGGATTAGACACATGATGTGGAGGCTCCTGGATGTCTTGACGTGTGAGATGATTCTGCTGGACAGCTCTTCATCACTGACTCTCCTCCTGAAGTACTCCTCCTTCTGGGCGTCAGTGAAGCCTCGTACTTCTGTTAACCTGTCAACACATGCAGGAGGAATCTGATTGGCTGCTGCAGGTCGGGAAGTTATCCAGACGAGAGCTGAGGGAAGCAGATTCCCCTGGATGAGGTTTGTTAACAGCACGTTGACTGATGACTTCTGGGTGACATCAGACACAACCTCGTTGTTGTTGAAATCCAGTGAAAGTCTGCTTTCATCCAGGCCGTCAAAGATGAACAGAACTTTACAGACAGCGAGCTTCTCTGCTGTGACCTTCTGTAATGTTGGATGGAAAACATGGAGCAGCATGAGAAGACTGTACTGCTCATCTCTGATCAAGTTCAGCTCCCTGAACGAAAGCGGAACCACCAGACTGACATCTTGGTTTTCCAAGCCCTCTGCCCAGTCCAGAGTGAACTTCTGCACTGAGAAGGTTTTTCCAACGCCAGCGACGCCATTGGTCTGAACGACTCTGATGTGTCCCTGTTGGTCAGGTAAGGCTTTAAAGATGTCCTGGCACTTGATTGGAGCGTCATGGAGGGTCTTCTTCTTGGAAGCTGTCTCAAGCTGCCTCACCTCATGTTGGGTATTAACCTCTTCACTCTGTCCCTCTGTGATGTAGAGCTCAGTGTAGATCCTGTTGAGGAGGGTTCCACTTCCTGTTTCATCACTTCCTTCAGTCACACGTTCACATCTCTTCCTCAGACTGATCTTATGTTCCTCTAAAACCTCCTGCAGAACACTATCTGCTGAAAGAGAGAGACAAGTTTCTCAAAGGAGAACAAACTACAAGTGATGCAGAGCAGATATGTATGATGAAGAAGATCTCAACGGTCCTGTTTCCAGACATGAAGACATCAGCAGACCGATCTACAGTCTTACTTTGTACAGTGCTGGTCTGACTGGCTGTCTGAGGTCCAGGTCTTGTTCTGGATCTGGACATCAGCTCCTCCTTCTTCTCTCTGTGGAGACATTACTTTATTGCTAAAATCATTTGTTGATTGTTGGTGAAGAATATCAAGACTTGGCCGATAACGTCTAGAAGCTCAGATGGTCACAGAGAAGAGTTAAAGTGTTGGTACTTTTCTGTTTGAATTCAGCATTCAGTCTGTGATGGAAATGTTCCTTTATTTGAACTCTCCTGCTTTAATAAACAAGAATTAGCAGCTTTTCCTTTCTGACTGTCTTATTGAACATTTAGTGATCTGACTCAAGTTTCTTTATTAAAGAGGAACAACGGCTATTTTTAAAACATTAATATCATTTTGGATGCTAAATAACTTTATAAACTATATAACTATATAAACATACTACAACTTGCTCATGTACGCACATATTGAGAGGACACCCTGGTAAACCACTAGGGGGCAGCGTCATCACGGTAAACAGTGACTGCCTGTCAGTGGTGATATGAATGGAGTATAGAATTTCAACAACATTTGCAATATATATAAACATGCTGTTACTTTCTGAATCTATTTTATGTGTTACCAATAAACACTTATAAAACAGGGAAACTTTGTCAGACCTCTCTGACTTCTTTAGTTTCCAGTAGTTATAGCTAATAGAAGTGTTGTCCACTGGAACAGAGAGATCCATGAAAGGATTATTCAATAATGATCCAGAGCTTTCAACTGAAAGCTGTAAACTTTCAACTGAAAGCTCTGGATCATTAGTAAGTGGACCTTTGAGCAGATTTTTCCGTCACCATATTTTACATATGTAATGAAAGAACAAACTCAAACCGTCAACACATAGATTCAAGGTGAGCAAGTACTTTCTATAGATGCTTTTTCACCACATGTTGCACAATTATGATGTGCACTGATTCAAGATGACATCCAGTAGGTCATAACAGCTGATTCTAGGAGGAGTCAAACCCACTAAATATATATATGAGAAACTGAATTACACATTTGAAGCTCATTCTTCCAGATTTTGAATAGTCGCAGATCTTTAGACCATTTCACAGCTGTAAAAGTAAACATTCCAGATGTGTCCCCGTTTATTTCTTGTTGCAGTGAATCTGAATGAAAACATGATTTAAATTGATTAATTGTGAAATGGAGGTTCTCTGGTGTTTTGTTACAGAAATACAATCAGTAGTTTGTGGCTATAAAACCCAGATTAAGATCCATCTTAGTTTGAAACAGTATCTGCACTAACAGTCTCTTACTTTTTGTCTGAGGGTCCAGGTTCATTACTGAAGTCTGGAGGATCCCACATGGACCAGTCACTCTTCATAGACAGACAGCTAGGTACTGGAGACTCTGCTCTCTGTCTGAACTGAACTCTGCAAACACCAAGATGATTTTATTCACATCACTTGAATCCTTGATAAACTCTCTGATGACAAAGACATTTCAGTAGCTCTAAACACACAAACTACTGCTACTGTCAATAATGTGGTTTAAAGTCTGTATTAGTCCTCTTAGATTACAGCTGTTCTGGGTGACTGACAGCTGTCACAGATACGAAGAGGAAGAATGTACAAATTAATTCTCTTTGTGTCACGAAAAGTTTGTTAAACTTCAGTTAGAAAATACATTTTAGTAGAAATGTAATATACAAACACACAATCAACAGAATCATGGCATTGGCATGGCATCATTTAGTTTTTATATCATTCTGTATCTTCCCAGTGGTGTTCCTTATCTATTCAAATCTGAACACTAC